>BQNB010015840.1:3154-72571 GCA_026074375.1 Tanacetum coccineum
TGTTCCATGACAGGCCTGGTATCAACCATCTTGTAATTCATAAAACTACTCACAAGAAACTTCGTTGCAGAAGCATCTTCTGCCATGTATTTGGATTCTAGGGACTCCCATAGTGTTTTTGCAGATTCAGCGTTTTGATAGATATCAAATAGGGAATCAGACATACCGTTTAGAATGTGACCACGGCATATGTAGTCTTCGTTCTCCCACTTCATCCTCTGCTTAGTCACCTCCAAAGTTTCATTCTCGGACCATACAGGACTGGGTGTACTCAGAACGTACACAACTTTCAGTGTGGTAAGAAGAAAGTGCATCTTCTTTTGCCAGCGACGAACGTCCTACCCTTCAAACTTTTCCAACTTATCGAACTTACTCGTCATATCCTTCACAGATTCTCTGTTCGTCATGATCACATATACTTCAATCTTTTTTGTAAAAAAATAATGATCACAGAAATCTGAGAGTCGTGTAAACACTTTCATATTAAAGTATTTCGATGGTTCTATCGAAATCTTAAATCGGATAAAACTCAAATTAGAATCGAGAATATGTTTTTTAATGTTATGAAACCGAACCAGAGATAAATGAGGAATATATGACCAACTAAACTGAATATTCGGTTGTAACTGCCATAGCAGTTATTTAACCACCGAATCAGATAAATCAACGGGCAAAATTAAGTCCATAATTCCGAGAATTTTATTTTCAAGTGCGTTTTTAACATAACACTTTATACCAAATATAAAATTTCCAAACTCGACCCCAGCCAGGGGCTCTGCCCCTTGGACCCTGCCAGGGGCTGCCGCCCCTTGGACCTGCTACCAGGGGCGCTGCCCCCGGACCCCCGTCATTCGGGGCTTCGCCCCAAATGATAATCATAATAACGACATACAAGTGTGTACTCCGCACAACCCCGACTTGTTGAACATTTATCATGATTACACATTGGTCAACCAAGTCAATCCATTACACTTAAATCATATTGGTGACGCAAAATCACCAACACAAACAAACAACCATACGAGCCCAATTTAATAAAGTAAACCCACAAACATTGTTGCAAAAGTTTACAGACATGAAAAACGTCTTTAAACTCACCATCCTACAGTGTTATTGTCGACGTTGACTTCCCTAAGACATCTCATCATCTCAAGCTGATAGTTGGCACCTTCAGCCTCAATCTCCTCATCCTCCTCTCGGATCTGTAAGTTTTAATTATTAGGACATGTTAAACGAAAAAACCAAATAGCAAAAACAAAAGCTACTATCTCAACCGGAAAAAGAAGAATAATGGCATCACATACCGGAAAGGGGAAACAGTTAGTTACTTCAAGAACACTTCCAACATCTAAGCCAAGAAGTTGCCCGGTCACAAGAGCAGGTGAGAACTCGGCGCAGTGTTTGATAATCTTCAATATAACCTGTTCCCAACATCATATTGCAAAAAAAATTAGAAAACTTGGAATGAATCATTAACATAATTCAAGCTATACTACACTCATATGAAAAACTAATTATCGACACAACACTGTTTACAAATATTTTGAGCTGAAACACATATATAACATCTCTAACAAAAAAAAGATGAGATTCCCCAATCTACCATTTAAGTATCTCATTCTCACCCTAAACCTAAACACCATTGGTAACATCTCCATCTTTCATCCTGGCGCTCGCGGCCCACTGTCACAATCCGAGGTAACTCCATCTAAACGGGTTTTCAAAATTCTCAACCCTTCTCTAAAGAAGAAAAACCATTCCCTTCTCAAGGAATCTAGAAACAGGAAAACAAGAAAAATTCCCTACAACTAAACGCTACCTAAGACTGTCATTAGCATTATAGCATCTTACTTCTTTTCATATGTTTGCGCTGTTCGCAAAAAAGAAATTTGCTATTCTAAGACTCGTGATATTTAAGGTTATATAATTGCAGACACAAATCATTATTCTTTCGGATTTAATAACAGAATGCCACACTTGTAACGAATCAAATTCACCTAACGCGCAACACAGTAGCTACCCTTGGTAACATAAATAACGCGTTTAACTAATAATAATCGTCCATAATATGTTAATAAATATTAAAACAATGAATAGAAATTGTGTAAATTAAAGGTGAAAAATACCAGTCCTTCGATCTGAACAACTCTTAGAGGGGGAGCGACAGCTTCCTCAGTGGCTGCCACTTGTAAAAACGAACGGGTTGCTGCTGCAGCTGTTGTTAACATACAAATTATAAAATCATAAATCCTTATTATTCAGAAGCAGAATTTGTTATAAAAAAAAATAAGAAGAAACGATATACGAACCGGTTGCCATTGATTGATTGATGAAGAGGCTCTTTTTGTGCGTTTGAGAATAAGAGAAAGCCTCGCTGGTAAAGAAGAAAGAAACCCTAATCGAAAACTATTAGCCCCCTTTAATATTGGCTGATTTTCTATTTTGCTTGGAATATAATTGCACAACTACATAAATAGCCCCTTTATGTTTTTATACTTGTAATGAGAGATTTGGCGGTCGCGCGTTGTTGTGAAGCTTTTTATAAACCGTCTATAGCTATTTAATAATTTTTGCTTGCCAAATAAAAATTATACAAACACAAAACAAACAAACGCCGAAAATAATTCCAAAATACATAACCAGAATCAAACCAAAAGAAACATGTAGAACAATAAGTTTAAATTTAACATAATGTTCTAAAAAAAGTATAACAACACAACATTCCTTATTTCATTTATTGAGTATAAATGATTATAACTTGAAGATGAACACATAATGGAGACTGATTCTGAGTGTGAAGTAAGCAGAGGAAGAATCGCTACAATTTTAGCAGATCTCAAAACAGCACAACAATGGATTGTAAACGTTGTTGCGCAACATTGACCATCTACGCAGCAGCGTTTTCATGTAAAGTGCACACTTTAGCAAGCTATATGACGTGACAGGAGCAAAAAAATCAGATCTCATAGTAATCACACATATACAACCCATATTTTCTCTTCCCGTCTCGCGATACTTTTCCTATTTGGCTCCAAAATCCTGTCCTCCACTCATCCAGCTTTACATAAACTGTAATGATGTGTGAAAGGCTGACAAAGTATGCTCATTAATTTGGACACACTATGTAACCTAAATCCTTCAACAAGCACCAGTCAGAACCATTACATCGATTTCTTATACGCTCCTCATTTCAACATTATCATGCAGTGCTGACGCTCACTCAATATCCTAATTATGAAAAACAACGGTATATTAATAATCAGAGCAAAAGTACTAATGCACACACTCAAAGCCAAGACAACTATTATATAAATTAGATTAACATAAATAGCATATGCAGTATCCAAAAAACAGCAAAATCATATAATGGTCGATAATGTAAAGTAGTACCATTAAGAATAAATCTTGTAGCTTTGCTATTGCTAACGAGTGCGACAAAAACCTTGATACATCGTACACTGCATTCCCACAACAACATGATTAATACCAAGCTACAAACATGAACTAAGAAATAAGAATTTATCCCTAATGCACTTTAGGACTCCCAAAAAATCAGGAAACTTTTTGGGATTCAAAAGGTAGCAACTCAAATATAAAAAAAATCAATATCCACATAAGTTGCCATAGATTATAATATATGTAAATGACTGATAATTTTACAAAGCATCCAACATACACGACCCTAGACACGCGTATTAAAAAAATAATCAAAAAAGCACGCCAAAATAAATTATTACCTGCACCACAAAGAACCAAAAAATAATTAAAGTAACAGTTTGTAGAACCGTAGAGGGGGTGGTGAATACGGTCTTTTCGACTTTTTTGAAGTTTATGAAATTTCAAGTCTCGAAGAATTCGTGTGGTGTTGTGATCTACTTGACAATGCAACGAATAAGTAGATTGAGAAAGAGAGAGACCACAATATATATTGGTTCAGGATGGGGGGTTTATACCATCCGTATGTCCAGTTGCGAATCCACGACACATATACTATTACTCTAGTATAATCTGGTGGACCATTAACCGTATTACAACTTCGCTCCACCGATATGCACTAAGATCGGCGCTCAATAAGAAAAGCTACTCATTACGGTATTCCTCCATAGGAATCCACCCCTAAGAACAACGTGATTCGACTTACTCCTAGGATCACTAAGAACAACTAGGTTCACAAAGATCATCTAGGACCACTAAGAACTTCCCCTTGGAAGTATACCAGAACCCCAACTAGATCACCCAATGATCTAGGCTTTATCACTAAGATTCAAGACTTTCCTTACAACCAAATTGAATAAAAGATGATTGTTCAAATCAAGTTCTAACCTAACCTAGAGACTTGATTCTAATAGAAATGGTATAAGAAATAAGACCCTCGACTTATAACACACAAGTGTAGATTAGGTACTTGTGTGTCTCTCTTGCGGAATGATGTGTTCTTTCAACGATGATATATGAGAAGATTATAACACAATAGTTGTTAAACTTAGAGGATAAAAGCAGAGAAATACAAAGAAAGAAAGAATGGCAAGATGTGAAGAATGCAAGAGACAAGAGGGTTATTTATAGGCCAAAAACCCAAAATGGGAAAAACCCCAATTGAAGTTGTGCCAGCGCGCCAGAAGCCCGACTCGTGTTTTTTAGGTTTTTGGCATTTTAACTACCCATTCTTGCTAAACCCCCAATTATACTTCACGCTTTGACCTTTCCATTATTCTTACACTCAAGGTCAACCAACTCAAATAGCCATTTGATAAGAACATCTGTTAAGTGTTTAAAAAGAAGATTTAGGGATTTTTATCCAATTTCAATGAGATAGAAAAGAACCATTGGACAAAGGGTGTACTGGGTATTCCTCTTGTGTAAATGGATTAGTTAAAAACTAACCATGGTTGAGCGAGTAAGTTGGCAGGGTTAAGAGAGAAAGAATATGCAAAGAATATTCCAATCTTTGAGATAAATGGTGGATGTTGTGAGGGGGGAAATTTGAATTTCAAATTCAAATTACAAGAGTTGTGAGTTGTGGGTTGTATGTGAGTTGGCATTGATGTGATGGTTTGGAGCCTCTAGATTTCAATTTTAAATTTAAAATTTGAATGTTAGGTTAAGGAGGTGAGTTGGCAAAGTGTGGAGCGGAAGTTTGGTAAGTGTGTGAGATTTGAATTTCAAATGTAGAAGTGTGTAAGTGAAGAGTATAAAGGAAGCTTTCAGTGTGTGCATGTTATTTGAAGTTAAAATGTATGTGTGTGTGTGTGAGAGTGAGTAAGAGAATAAATATAGAATGTATGGGTGAGAATGTTGTGATATGACATATAGGAGCCTATGTGGGAAATGTAAAAGACAACAAGTACAAGGAGGTACATTGTGTAAGGGAATGTGGGTTGTCATGTATGAGGATAAGATTGAGAAGGTTTAAGGTTGTGAAGGGGATGAAGAGTATAATAATCAAATGATTGATTATGTAGTTAATCATATTGCTATAAAAGAAGAAAATAATTGGGCAATGATGATTAAGGAATGATTTGGGAAAGTGGAAGGAATGTTTAGATTAAAGTGTTGGGAGTGTGTATAATCATTTGTTATAGGAAAAGGAGTTTAACAAATGAGTAAGTAAGGTTTAAGTGATGTGTGATAGATATAAAGCAATGTGGGAGTTTGTAAAATATTTTAAGTGTGTGAAGGTAAGAAAGATCAAAGCATAATCAACATTCAATTACTACAAACCAAATAGTCATTAAGACTTAATCCATGATTATCAACAATGGATATGATCACTAATCATCTTGATGCAAACAAGCTAAGTATTTTGCATCTCAAGTGAAGCACATCTTGTAAAGGGAAAGGATGCATTTACGCAAAGTGGCATTTGACTTAGTTTGACAAATGAGGGAGTAAAACCCGTTACATGATTAGAGACAACGTAAATCCGGATTAAGGTCAAATGAATACTTTCATTTGATGGTATGTTGAAAGTATGATTCTACTAGGTTTAGAAAAGTAGTTTTGTCCTTGGCTTGAGGCGTTTGATAAAGAAAATGAGTTGGCATTTTGTTAAAAACGGGAGAACTTGTTTTATCTCATCTCTAAGTCTAGACCTCGTTTTGAGTGTTTATAATTGCTTAAGTATCATGTGCATACCTTTATTGAAAGATCCACATGTGTCGGGTAAGAGGAACGCCGACAAGCAAAAACCACTAACACCGACTTCGAGTCTGGCGTGCTGGCCACGTGCTAGCGCGTGCCCAGCGCACCCGAAGCTTTGTATAGGTTTTGGCGGTTTTTAGCTATTGTTTGTGATTTTAAGTGTTCAGAACGTTTATTTGTCATCGTTAAAACATAAAAGAGATATTAATCAATGTTTCCCCAACAATCTCCCCCTTTTTTATGATGAAAAGAATTTTCCCAAAAGCAAATAAAATTACAAACATAGTGAAGATGAAGAACGCCGTTGATGTAGCTTGCGTCTTGATCTTGGCCTTATAATTTGGTGAAGCTTGAACGTTATCTTCTCCCCGCAAGCTCCAACTCTTTTTGCTTTCCTTCTCCCCTTTAGTCAAATCAAAAAGATAGGATCTTGATCTTTCGCTTGAAGGTAGATATCTTTGTAGAGATAGAAAGTAGATATCTTCAAACGTGCTCCCTTTATATCATTGCTCCCCTTTGTTTCAAGGCGAGGATCCATGGGTCAAGAGCAATACCTCAAGGTGTTATTGGCTATAACTAGAAATAAACTAACATAAAAAAACCACAAGCAACAAACACATACACATGCTCAAGTCCAACATGGGTTAACTTACCATTTGAAAACTTGCAAACATAGTTAAGCACAATCATAGTCATATGTGTGTCTCAAATATTATGACTCCAATAACCTTTTGTTAAGCATAACGAGGTTGATACATGCATATACACACAAACAAGCATAACATATTACAAAAGCACATATTGGTGTACATTCACCATTGTCATCAAGATTACAAGCAAGGTCTAACATTTATTCTTACATCTAAATACAAATAACCACATATCATTTAACAAGTAGCATGGTAAGTGAGTATATAAGCAAATAGCATCAAATCATATTTATCATGCAAACACATTTTTCATATCATCATTTAACCATTAGAACAAGTAAGCATAGCATCATACCATACATATCTAAATATTGATAAAATCAAGCAATCACATGTATAACATCATCACATAGTTATTCATAGGACACATTTATCAATCATGCATTAATATATCACATACTCAAGCAAGCATAGTACATATTCAAATTAGAACACATAGTTTCATATACAAGCACTTTAAGAGTATAAAGCAATACCTAAATGTTCAAGGCGATATGTGATAGATATTTAATTACTTTCAAGTGCATGTGTACCTAGTTTTAATTTGTGGCATCTACTCAAAATCCTACTATGATATGAATGCAACTTTGAGTGGATTATGCTTAGAAGTTTTATGCAATATGTGCACCAACAATGTGTCTATAATTTTTGAATCATTTATAATCCTAAGGTGAGAAGGCTTTTCAAAAATCTAGGCCGTGAATTCTTATTTCTAACTCAATCCTAATTACATCCAAAGTTGAGTAGGCAAATTACGTATGTATATACTAATCAAGCACACCCAATATCTTAATAATGCCAATTGAACAAAATTCCTAAGCATAAGTTACTACCTAATGGCAAGGTATTGCATGAGGGGGTCCATAAGTGAGTAATTGATACCGTGTATTACTCTTCTCTAGATTAATACAACCTCTCAAAGTTAATAACTATATGATGTAAAGGTGACCTCTAAAACTATAACATATCCTTTATCTTAGGAAACAAATTAATTAAATTCCCTTACATGCCTTTCACGTCATTCCTAAGCATATAAGTGCTTTAAGAGCTTAATATTATCCAAAGAAAACACACTCTAGAATGCCTAGATTATTCTAAATCTAGAAAAACATGAAGACTATACACATTTTCTTTAAGGGTTAATAGACAAAGAATTTACTATATTTTCTCAAAAAGTTCGCCTAAGTTACTTAACTTTTATTTTGTTCACTTAGGTTACTAAACTTTTGATAAACATACACCCTATAATTTCAATGTTAATCCGAGCAACCTGGACGTATATTTTTAGGTAAGTTAAGTAACATAAATGTCATGTTTTTACAAGTTCAATGATGTTTACGTATATTTTTGCAAGTTGAATAACCCTAAATGTCATGTTTCATAAGTTTAGTAACCCAAGTGAACAAAATGAAAGTTTAGTAACTTAGGCGAACTTTTTGAGAAAATATATTAACTTCTTTGTATAATAACCCTTTCTTTAATGACCTCATTTTTAAAATTATTTTTCTTAACTTTTGAAGATGTGTATCTAACAAACAAACATAAATAGATAATGTCTGAATTCAAATTATGCAATTGAGCATCTAGTGTCAAAATTTTAAAAATCATTTTCCACCTTTTTTTGAAAATAACATATCTTACAAACAGTAAACCTTTAAGGAAAAGAATCATACTATTACGACGAGAATTAAGTCATCTTTCTATAGAGGGGCACTTCTATACACTTTTGAGGAACTTTTTTTCGATTTTTTTTCATTTACGTCTGGAAAAATCACATGTGGTTTGTTATTTTATAATACATGTGATTTTATGAAATCAAATGTGATTTTATATGTGTGATTTCAAGCATACAAATCACATGTGATTTTTTCAGACTCAACTAGAAAAAACATCAAAAAAAAGTTCGTCGAAAGTATATCAAAGTGCCCGTCTACTGAAAGATAAAAAATACTCGTCGTGGTGTGTATTTTTTTTCGTTTGACGATTTACCATTTGCATGATAATTTATTTTTAAAAAAGATGTGTAAAGTGTGTGTTTTTTTTATTTTAATGAAAAAATGAGTGACAACGATTGGTTTATTGGCTCTTTAAATAATTTTGAGTCTAATTGATCCCAACTCTAATAAAACATGGGTTCACCCACTTTATGCGAGTCCCATTACATGCATATCTTTATCTCACTCTTAAATATAAAATTTATAAATTAACATAGTGTTATTTTAATCCATCACTAACAAATTAAAATAATATTTTTAGTTATATATAAGTTTTTTCTCTTACCTAATCAAATCCAACTCGACATCTTATTTAAAATCGAAATTATACACTATCTTAACAATGGTTACAAAAACGACTTTTTTGTGTGTCGTTTTACTTTTGGGCTCCTTTGAGCCTGATTCATGTGGTCCATTATACACTATCCTCTTTTCTTTTCTATTTATATTTTTTAATTAGTTGTGATGTGGATGTTTCATGTTTTAGTATGCATTGGTGGCAAGATTTTCGGATAATTCTTCTGCCGACTCTCTTCTCATCTTGCAGGAGACCATAGTGACGGTATGTGGGTTTCCGTTTCTTTTTTCTTTATTTCTTACTTTAATATTAGATCATCGCATGTTGTCTCTTTGCATGTTAATTATGGTTTGTGTTTTACATCAGTTACTAATGTCTTTTGTATGTTCAATTTGCTATATGAGTTTTGTCAGTATTTACTACTGCTTCGTTTCCTTATTGTTACCTTTTATAGTGTTCTTCGATATCGATATTGCTATTTTGGTTGTTGCCATATATGAATGTCTTTGTTAACGATGCTTATGCTTATTGTCGTCCTTAGTATTGTTTAGAATTATGAAATAGAATTAGGAAAACCAGGTACGTTTAGAATTATGAAATATAATTAGGAAACGTGGGTAGTTGTTGGAATTCTATACGGCATCAGTATACGGATACGTTTGTTCTAATGAGAACTAAGAGGAAGTTAGTTTGTAAGTCTACTGGTGTGGGTAATAGTGGCTATAGTGACCAACCTAGCGTAGTTGGTCGGGAACTTTTTGGGAATGATTGTGGTGTTGGTTTAAGTCCTTCTACGATGACACAATATGTACGTGAGTCGAATTCGGTACCATGTTGCGAACATGGTTTATAGCTACATGGGGTGCCTGATGCTGGTCCCAACGTTTCTTCGGGTAATGTAGTTGCTCGGGACCTTACCGGTAATCATGATTCTGTTGGTTTAAATGTTTCTCCGAAGAGACAAGTTCGAGGTGTTGGTCTGAGTGTTTTGCCAGATAACGTTGGTATGTCGGGACCTTTGTGACGATTATTATGATAATGGTTTGAGTGTTTCTCCGAAGAGACAATGTGTGTGTCAACTAAATTCGGTATCGTGTCGTGGCCTGAGGTTGCATACACCTAGCGTGCCAACGCTTGATAGTAAGTGTTATTTACTTTTTTTCTTTTTTTCTTTTCCGAGCTTCCATTTGTAATTGGTTATGTGTTTTTGACTGCAACATGTTGTGAATCACTGTCACGGTCTACATCTATCGGTGGCATAAATTTGCCTTCTATTACCAGCAGACGACACGATGATGAAGCTGCCTATACTGTTCGTGTTGATGCTTCTTCAAACCGACAATTAGGTTCAGGTACTGTTGTGTGCAACTGTTGGGTTTATACTAATGATTCTGTTTAGTACTTTGTGATACATATATTAATATGCCTTTGCTTATGTCAGGAAGTCGACAACTAGTCGTACCCGTGTCTACACATTCGTCACGCGCTGCTTCTAATGTTAATATTCGGTCACGTACTAGGCGGGAATTTACAGTTGGCAGTAGTAGTTTGAATACTCGACCACGTGCCTCTGGGCCACCACTGGAATATAAGCACATTGGAAGTTGTACCCATAGTTGTCAGCACTGTTAATATTCGGTCACCTTGACGCTTTGGCCATCTGTCGTGTACACGGTAATCCGTCCTTTTTTATAACGTTTACATGTAACGTTAAGTGGCCTGAAATTACTGAACATATGTTATAGTTTTCACCACTTACTACAACAGACAGGGCAGATATAGTAGATAGAGTTTTCAAAACGAAAATTCATCAGTTCATAGGCTTTTTGTGTGACGCACAACCATTTGGAAAGATTATGGCATGTATTCCTCTTAAACTTTCAATTTAAACTGCACAATTCCAAGAACTCTAATATACACTAACCTTTTGTTGTATCTTTATGCTTATTAACTTATTTTTTCTTTTTAGTTATAATTCTCTACACTGATGAATTTCATAATAGAGGCCTTCATCATTGACACACGTTACTCTGGATAGATGAATCAGATCGTATCCGTAGAGAGGAAGACATAGATATCTACATATAGGCAGTACTCCCTCCGAAAGACATTGATCCATAATGCTATAAGATTGTTTCGGAACTGATGATGCACGGGCCGTGCGGATTGGCGTATCCATCTGCTCCATGTATACAGAACAACACTCGATGTAAAAAGGACTTTTCAAAGGAGTACTGCAATGAGACATATATTGACAAAAGCGGTTTTGTACACTACAAAAGGAGAGATACATGGGTGACAACATCGAGACAAAATGTTGAGTTGGACAACGGATACGTTGTTCCCTATAACAAGAAGTTATTAACGACATTTTACACGCACATAAATGTGGAGTATTGTGGCTAGACAATGCTTATAAAGTATTTGTTCAAATAAATTTCAAAGGACAGATCGTGTAGTTGCACATATATCCAAAAATAGTACGGATGTAGTTGGTACAAGTGTAGGAGCCTCTACCAGTCGACCACAAAGAGTAAATGACGAGATAAAGAATTATTTGGATGCAAGATATATAAGTCCACATGAAGCCTGTTGGAGAATTTTGGAATTTCAAATTCATTATAGGGAGCCTGCTGTTCAAATACTATATGTACACTTACAAAACATGCAGCGTGTCATTTTTAAGGAAAGAGACCATCTTTACTCGATCGTTGTTAATGCTCAGAAGAAAAAGACTATTACTGAATGGTTACATTACAATGAACACAATACTGACGGAAGGCATCTTACTTACCTAAATTTCCCATCTAAGTTCGTTTGGTATGCGGATGGAAAATATTGGCGGCGTCGTCGTAGGACGAACAAGTCTTCAATTGGTAGGTTAACGTATGTTCATCCAGCTGATGGGGACCTTTTTTACCAGAGGATGTTACTTTGTCATCAACCAGGTTGCACAAGCTTTCCCAGGATACGTACTGTTAATGACATCGTGTATCCCACATGCCGAGCAGCGTGTGAAGCTTTAGGTTTATTGGAAGACAATCAATAATGGGAGACCACGTCTCAAGAAGCTGCTCTCACCGCAACACCAGCGAAATTACGAATAGTACTTGCACATATCCTTACTTTTTGCCAAGTTTCATATCCGGTAAAACTTTGGAAACATACGTGGAAAAGTATGTCTGATGACATATCGTATACCTCTTCTATCTCGCTTAACATTCCAAACCTACATGTAGACAATTCCGACTTCGAAGACTATGTGTTGTGTGAGTTGGAAGGTTGTTTGAATCACTGTTCAAGATCACTAATAGACTTTGGTCTTTGTTTACCACCCGAGCACCTCATGTCTGTCTTGAGGAACATACTTTTAATGGAAGAAAAAAGCTATGACCGACGACTCCTTGCAAATAAAAGAGACCAGTTGCTACCAAAGTTAGTGAAAAACAACGCATATTTAATTTGATTCTTGTCGTGTGTTTCAAAATGAGCAACAATTGGTGTTCGTGTATGGTCACGGTGGTACAGGTAAGACGTTCCTATATAAGACAATCATAAACACCTTACGTTCTAAAGGAAAGATCGTGTTAGTTGTTGCTTCATCAGGTATTGCTTCCCTCTTACTTCCAGCGGGTCGCACTGCTCATTCGCGTTTCAAAATACCCCTTGATCCAACTGATACCACTATTTGCTCAATTAAAAAAACACACAGTTAGCGACCCTAATCAAAGAAACTTGCTTGATCATATAGGACAAATCCCCTGTGAATGATCGTTGTTGTTTTGAAACCTTAGATAGAATGCTACGAGATCTTCTTGATGAGCTGAATCATTTATTTGGAGGTAAAAAGGTCATGCTTGGAGGAGACAAACTTTGCCAGTGAGGAAAAGCGCGACAAGAGAGGAAATTATACGATCATCAGTTGCTAAAGTCTTACATGTGGTGTCACTTAAACATATAGTATCTTACGGAAAATATGCGTTTAAACAGCCAAGAATTACAAGCAGTAGATAGAGAAAAGTGACAGTGTTCGCACAATGGTTGTTAGATGTTGGAAACGGACACATCGGTACGCTAGACGATTCTGATCTATAAAACACCTCATGGATTGACATACATGAGGAGTACTATATCCCTAATGACGAAAATGGGATATCAAGTTTAATAAACTTCATCTATGACGATGACACACTACACAATTCGTCTACCGTATAGTTACAAGACAAGGCAATAGTTTGCTCCAAAAATGATGTAGGCAGATGTTATCAATGCTAAAATCCTTTGTTTACTTCTGGGTATAACACGTGCATACATAAGTTATGATGATTCCATACCCTATGGTCACGACGGAGGAGAGGTGGAGATGTTGTATCCAAAAGAATACTTAAACACTCTTCCATTTCCTAGCTTACCACCACATAGGTTAGAATTAAAGGTTGGCACACCCATAATGTTATTATAGTAATACACATTATAAAAGTGAAACGACGCCGTTTTTTAGGCTTGAAACAGTAATATGAACAGTACCCGGCCCACTGGGCTCGGGTACTGTTCATCGGGGAAAAAAAAAAAATTTATAATTCCGCTCTCCTTCTTTGGCCAAAAATAAGAAAAAAAAAATTACGGGACGTACTCTCATTTTTAACTACTTACGGCTTTGTATCGGCCTGGGCAAAAAAAAAAAAAAACGCGCGATTGCCATTTAATATAAGAACAAAAGAAACTATCAAACATGAGACCGAAAAAATAAACCCGCACAAAATAATATGAAAAAAAATTGCTCATTTTACTACGTCGTTTTTGACTTGCTGCTACAGTAAAATGAACAGTACCCGACCCACTCGGCTCGGTTACTGTTCATCGGCCCGGGAAAAAAAAAAACTTTATAATCCCGCTCCCCTTCTTTGGCCAAAAATAAGAAAAAAAAAATTTACGGGACGTACTCTCATTATATACATACACATTACAAAAGTAATACGACGTCGTTTTTTACGTCGTGCTACAGTGTATATGAACAGTGTTCGGCCCAATGGGCTCCCAGTTTGGGTCAGCCCACTTTTTTTTTAATCGTCGTGCTACAGTAATATGAACAGTGCTCGGCCCAATGGGCTCACGTTGGGACGGCCACATTTTTTTTTATTTTTAATACGCACTACAATAAAAAAAAATACTCGACACAAATAAAAAAAAATAAAATTACAAAAGTATGACTATTCATATCAAAAAATACCGCGTATGAGGCCTCAACACATAAGCTCATATAAAAAAAACAACCCGCACAAATAATATTAAAAAAAAATAATGTTCGGCCACAAAGTGATTCGACTGTCGTTTTTCGTACATACATCGTGCTACAGTAATATGAACAGTGTTCGGCCCAATGGGCTCTCAGTTTGGGCCGGCCCGTTTTTTTTTAAATACGCAATACAAAAAAAAATACTGGACACAAAATAAAAAAAGAAAATTACAAAAGTACTGACTTATATAAAAAAAACCACTATTAAACATAAGACCAAAAAAATAAACCCGCACAAAATAATATTAAAAAAAAAAATTTGTTCGGCACAAAAGTGATACGACGTCATTTTTTACGTCATGCTACAGTAATATGGCCACTTTTTTTTTATAATACGCAATATAAAAAAAAAAATTTAGATCAAAAAATACCCGCGCCATGAGGCCTAACACATAAGCCCATATAAAAAAAACCACTATTAAACATAAGCCTGAAAAAATAAACCCGCATAAAATAAAAAAATAGGAAAAAACAATTAAACCCGCAACTATGCGCGAAAAATTAACGTCCCGCAGCAACGCGCGGGTAAACATGCTTGTTAGGTAACGTTAATATTGTTGGTGGTATTTGTAACAAAACACGTTTAATTGTCACGCAGCTCCCACCGAAGGTAATTGAAGCTCAAATAATCACAGGTACGAGAATATCTCAAAAGGTTTTCCTCCCACGGATTCTGTTAACAACAAAAGACCCAAAAATGCCTTTTATTTTGAAAAGAAAACAGTTCCCGGTTAAAGTATGTTACACAATAACAATAAATAAATCCCAGGGTCAATCACTTAGAAAAATAAGTGTCTATCTCGCTGAACCTATTTTTAGTCACGGTCAACTGTATGTCACGCTTTTAAGAGCAACTATCCCAGATGGACCTTTATTAGCTCACATCCCGACCGATCCCCAATGGCAACAAAAAATATAGTTTACCGAGACTTTCTTTCGGAACTTGGGATGGAACAAGTTAATTGTACATCCTAGTTGTAACGTATGAGTAACCATCGTATACGTTTTTATTACTGATAGTATCCTCTTACTTGTCTTAACTGCTATTTGTAATCATCTAGGTTGTTAGATACAATATACATGTTTATTTATTTCACATTGTCATACATAGTACCTTTTTGCATAGTTTTATGTTCTTATAGTTGGTTGTTTTACTTTATAGTTTCAAACTAACGTCGATTTTACAATTTGGTATGAACCTGTAGTTGTATTCAAACACTATAAGAAGGCTAAGTTCCCATAAGATTCGAAAAATACTAAATACTTTTTTTCTTCAATATCATGGCGACAACCAACCCTAACAAAGCACACGAAGATAAGGGCAAGATGATCGTTGCAAAACCCGAAATCACGAATATCCCACACTTGAGGCCAATCAACTGTAACAAGACAAATAGTCTATCGCAAGTGGACTTCTAAACATATCCATACTCCACAATCAACAAAATTTTGTTGTATCTTAGTGGACAAACATGTATGTAAATATCAACACTATTATGAACATTTCTTATATGTGATATCTAAATAGTCTAACTATCACAAATACGTATAATAGGGTACTCCTATTCAAGCGAACATGGATGTTAAAGACACCGAGTACTTTGACTAACTACTCCAGCTTCATAGGGCATATAGAATTTCGGGTTTCAGTTGTGAACAAATAGGTCTATGGGAATGGACTTTAGAAAACCCCACGTCTCTTATATTTGGAAAATTCATCGACCTACAAGAAATATCAAATGATGATTTCCCAGAGCACTACTTCAACTTCGCTGCTTACAATGAACTACCCGCAAGAGCCAATGTGAGAAACACAATACTCACAGGTACAAACATAATAACAACTCATATTTTCTTTGTTTACCGGCTCACGGATATGCTATTATGAAAACAGACTACGTTGGTCGCATACAAGCAGTTAGTAGGATTCATACGTTCGGAGATGCTACCATAAACCGAATTCGTAGAGAATAATTGATATTCAAAATCTAAGGTATATTGTCCTTTGAAAAAAATCATCAAACTTGAAACATCTTTCAGTATAATAAATACAATGATAACTTACATTACATATATGTAGCCAATTAGTGTTATATTTTTTTACAGTGGTAACATCATTAGTCTTACACTTTGGCACAAAATGGCATTGAACTTCAATGTACAAGAATATGAGGCAATGGAAAAACCAGTTGTCATAGTAGTCAGTTCCTGCTAGGTTAGACGATATAATAGTAAATCCTTTTAAGCAAAACTCTATCCACGATACCTATTAATGACACTAAATTAACAAAGTATTTAACATATGCAGGGTTGCAACTATTCGAAACATCAGCTACTCACTACTATCTGAGACCAAACATACCATAAACTTACGAAATTAAGCAGCTGTAAGTACTGCAATGATCTACTAACACATTTAAGGGGACTACGCATATGTTTACATGCTTAAATATACAATGCAGATACCAAGAAATGGCAGACACAAAACCAATCCTTAATATCGACAACCAGCGTTACGAAGACCCAGACCAATAAAAAATAGAAACCGATTTCCTCTAACTGCTTTGTTTGATGTTGATCCGCAAAACTATAAGGTATTTATCAGTTCTTTCTTAATCAACTGCTTACCTTTAGCTACAATCTCTAACGAAACACATTTGCACAACACAGCGTGTGAAGTTTACATCTTAGGCAACCATTTACAAGATAAATAAAAAAAATGGTACTATTAGAGGTGTGCCAGTTGCGGAAAACATGTTATCCAATGGGAACCGCTTCCTAGGTGCAAAGACCATGAACCTCAATCAACCACAGTCTACAAGTAACAATATATACCCTATACTACTAACACACATAGGAAAAATTTTACACTATACTTTTAACAATTAAGAAAAACACTAATCTGTGATGGGACAACAATTATATATGTAACGTGCTTCAGCGACCAAGTGAATTCCCGAACAAGAGATTGCAACGAACTACTGGCCGAACTCACTGATAAGTATCCTTACCGACTCCCATCTACTTTGAAAGACTGAGAAGGTGCTACACATACATTTCAATTCCACTTTGATACCGGAAGTACCTCAAGGAAGCGAGACTTTAATCTAGACAGAGTTTTCAAAACACTACCCTCCCCTTACCTGCACCCCCAAGAGCTTACACCTACAACAATAACTATAGGACAACCACAACAACTACAACTATCTAAGCCTCCTAGTCCTGCTTTATCAATAACCGTGAGCAATCAGCTTGAGGTCATTGAAGGTAATATAGGCGAGTCCCAAGAACCCCAATTAACACCCCCGGACATAAGAACCAATAAAGATACAGAAGGGAGATGAACCAACTAAACTCTCATAATCATCTGTTCGAAAGGCACTCTTCTATAGTGATCCACAGGCCGAAACCTCTGAGGTTGCAAAGAAAATGAAACATGATCCCTAAACAGCCTACCAATATCTTTATAATGTGTCTCTACTCTAAAACTTAGTACTGTAACTCTAAACCTAAGTATGTATGTACATTAAGTAGTCGTTGAGGTATGTCTTTTGTATGATACAGTAGGATGAATTGTGTGTACGCTCGCACCTTTTTTTTGTAACAACTAACTCTAAACCTAACTATGTATGTACATTAAGTAGTAATAGACTTATGTCTTTTGTATCATACATTAGGATGAACTATGTGTATGCTCGCATCTCTTTTATTTTGTGTAACTACTATCAACAATGACAACACAATTTGTCACATCTTGATGAATCAATCAATTAACATTTATATAAGCCTTCAAAGAAGATCAATCACTAAAGGCATGACACCTAAACTAACAGACATATACACATAAACGAAAACAGCAAAAGCTGAATGAAAAGAATAAAAAATATTATCCTAAAACAAGAGACAACCTGATGACATCAAATAACGTCTATTTTATAGCATCATTTATTGTTAGGTCTTGTTTATCTTGAATCATACATTATCAATCATGGAAGCTCAGAGAGAATAGTAGTGGAGGGAAAGTATTTAAATTTCAAATGTTATAAATGGAGAGAAAATGGAAAATGTTTATTACAAAAGCATCACCCTCTAATGATGATTAGAAGGGTATTTATAGGAGAAGGAAGGAGCATTTCCTTCCTTTATTTTTCACTTCTAGTCCCTAAACTTTGGTAATTATGCTATTTCATTCTTTTAGCATAATATACCTTATTACAAGCTACTTTATACTAAACAAAAGACTATTAACTAAACCACATAATCGATACTTTTTATGAACCTAACAATCTCCCACTAAGGGTCGATTATTCTGGGCGTTCTCTTCGAAGTCTAAGTATGAACCTAACAATCACCCTAAGGGTCGATTATTCGGCGTTCTTCTTTCGAGGTCACAAGTGAAGCTTCCCATTCAACATACATCTCCCATCTTCTCATTTGATTACGATGCTTTAATCTAACTTTAATCTCTTCTTCAAATAATTTCAGATACTCAACTTCATAATTGGTGAGTTCTCTTTGTACATAACCATACTTCACATCATTATTATAACTCTTTAATCCTTCTAGTACTCTGTTCAGCGTTGCATCACAAAACTTATGAATCTCTGAATGTCTCATCACCCTTTTCTCTTTCTTACTATTCTTGTATATGATTCCATGTACGGGCTCATAGATGATAGAGAACATTCTGTGCTTTTCAACTCCCGAGAAAGATATTGTTGGTGCAGTAAGATTAACTTTCTGTTGATAACTTTCAATTCTAAGCTGAAAATCATGCACTTTTTCCCATATCACGGAACTTCTGATGAATACTGATAAAGACCATAGCAACCCTGTTTCTGCATAGTCAGGAACCTTGCCATTCATAATCAGAAAATACATATCCTCAATATCATTCTTATTGAGATTCTTGTAATCAGGCTTGGTAATCGACACAATGTAGTCATTAGCTCTTCTTGCAACTATCTCTGTGACAAACTTGTGTTCATGACCCAATTCCCAGTATGTCTTGATAACTTAAATGATCTTTGAGTTCGAATAAACCTCTTCCTTTGGTTTTCCAGGATCTTTTTGTTTCCTTATGTAGAAGATCTTTGCATGAGGATTCTTCCAATGTTCAACACCATATCGAGCATAAGGATTAAATTTCTTAACACACTTATTCACCCCTTTGGAAGTTCGTTCTTCGATATCATCATCATTAAAGATGATTGTTGGAAACTTGTGAAGTGACAATACGATTTTCTCAAGGTCCTGAACTTCCTTTCTTTAGATACAAAAGGTCTTGATTTATCAGAGATAGTGCTGGAGCTTCAAGATCTCTTTGACAACTTTAAACGAGAGGTGTGGTCTTTCGTGGATGTGGAGAGACAAGAATTTCCTTTCTACTTTTCCAAACAATGTCACTTTGCAAGAAATTATTCATCTGATCAATATGATATTGATGCTCATCTCCTGAAGTACATCTTTGTCTCAACATCTCATCAGCCATTTTCTTTAACTTTGTTTCATCAATAGTCAGTGATACTTCTTTCATAATATCTTGTGACACTTGCTTTGACGGTATTGCATCATCATCTGAAGCATAAGAATCAGTCCAAAAATCATAATCATCTTCTTGTTCTTGATTACCTGAAGTTGAAGGACCTCGTTCCTCTTCATTGACTTGTCCAGACGATGACTCTCCAGACATATACGCCTCGTACTCAGATGTCTTCTGCCGCTTTGCACTATTCTCCCCCTCAGGATGAGCATCATCATGAGGATCGTCCTGATCTCTTGGGCGAACGGCAGAAGGTCTACATGTAGTTTGTTGTACTTGAAGATTCTCAAACTTCATCTGAAGTGCAAGCCATATTGCAATGTCTTGTTGCTGCAATTGAGGATTGTCTTTCATAGAGAGAAATAGTTGATATTGTTATTATAGAATAGAGAGTGTTTGTGTTTGAGCTGGGTGAACATGAAGGATGTGACCAGACATATAACTTCGTACTAACGCGTCAACTTGAGAAGGGATCTGGTTATCAATAGCTTTTTGAATTTGTGAGGAAATTTCAGCTTGTATATTCCTATGCTCTTGTAAAATGGCTTTAACAATCATTCGTTCCATCTCTTCTTTAGTCTCTTGTCTCACCAGGATCAGCCCTTCCGCAACATACACTGGAACTTGATCTCTGACCTGCTCACGAACTTGCTTTTTCACCTACTCTTTAATGTATGTGTCAACCATAATGGGTAATGATTTGACCATTACTTATTAGAGATGATCAGCAAGAGTATCGAATGACTTCCTTGACAAAAATCTTTCTTTGAGATGTTCAAACAAATATGTATACCGTCCTTGTAACTCATGAAATAAATTCTTGTATCGTTTGAACCGAGCAGGTTTGGCTTTGAACAATAATAGAAGTCGATTTGCTCTAGACAGTTTGGTGTGTTGTAATCTTGATGATGAAGTTGTTTGAGTATGAGTTTCTGTCAATTCCTGGAGTTTCTCAGTATCCGAAGATACGAGATTAGTACAAGTCCTAGGAGATCTAATTGGTGTGGGTAATGGTGTACTCCTAGACTCCTTTATAATCTTCCATTTCTCTCTTCGCTTTAATTCATATACTTCATCAGTTATTTCATCCTCCTCTTAATTAACATTGACAAGTATGACAACATTAGTAACTTCTACCTCTTCATCATTAGTTCTTTCCACCTCCAGACTTTTCTTATCACTCCGGGGCTCTAACCTAGTGTCGGGAATCTGTGGTTCATCATTCTTAGGAGGTGAACTATCATCAATAACATTCTCAGATCCTTCCACCAACTTTTCAATCTCTTCAGATGCCAAGTGCTTGTTAAAGTTCCACCATTTACTCTATCTTCTTGCCCTCGCGACTTTTGGCACCGCAAGATTTACTTGTAATGTTCTTGTTAAGATTCATCTCGTCTTTCTTTTTCTAAACAGTTGGTACTGGAACTGGTGGAGTTAGTTAAACGATGTAGATCTTTTTCAGGAAGTCGGAAACGAATCACCAATAGACATTTTGGAAGAAGCATCTGACTGCTGATGTATCCCTTTTTTATGGGTAGGTGACCTAGGGCGCTAGGTGTCCTTATGCATTCCTTGGGTGAGCTCAGTCGGTTGTGGTGACTGAGTCAGAGGAACACTAACCTTAAAACGCCTCTACAATACATCTGTAATGCTTCGTGTGCTCATCTTCTTTAATGATCATCAATTTGAATTTGCTTGCCAACTTTATCTTTGTGTCTTCCTGAATGATGTATTTTTCATTATGGTAATCATCTGGCAGATGTGTACATGTCTCGAGGACACGTCTTGAGATTTCAGGAAAGATAGTCAGTACTGATAACAAAGATCTTGTAACTCTTGGATACATAATCGAAGATGTGGGATGATGAAGAGAATAGTATTTCCTTCCATAGAAGCTCCGCATAATCCACGTGTATGTCATTGACAAAGCAATACATCATTTGCATTATCTGCAACGGCGGTTGATCCATATGTGACACTGTGTTGTCACAGCACTTGGAAAAATATCTTGCATAAGTTGCACGTTGCAGAGACAATTGTCTTAAAGCTTGACAATGTCTTCAGTTCCATTGTAAAGCCCAATTGTTGTTTATAAAATGGAACCATGTCAGAAAATGATGGTGGTGGCACGAATGAATTATGATTGTTGTCATTTGCTTGAGGTAGATGAAAGATTGTTCTGAAGTCATCCAGTGTAAGAGAAAGTTCTTTCTTTTTTTCTTGGGGGGGTTTTCCCCCCAACATAAACCTGAGCCTATACTTTGAACCATCTTGCTTCAGGAGTCATGCCGAAATGTGCTATTAATATCATGGTACGGAGGAAGAAGCTGCAATGCTGAATCTTAATAGATGATTCTTGATGTGTTTGTCAGAATTTTGCTTTCCGGTGGGCATTGCACATGTTCAAGATCAACTTTCTTGTTAGCATCCATAAGATCATATCGTTTATTCGGAGGACACAGTTCGTCTGGATGAACATCAGCTGCATGTTGTTGTTGTGCCATGATGATTACTGAATGAATAAAATGGAGATGTTAGGTAACAAATAATTCTTTTGACATTTTTGTCTTTTTTCGCTTGTCGAGTTTTTATGTTTCTGCAATTCTTGTGAATATATTGTTGGATCAGTTTCTTTCTCATGTGCTAGTTCTGCTTTTTCTAGCACATGTCATCGTTTATTCAAATTATTCGTTGATTTATCATTGTGTTTGTGTTCTGGAACATTCTTTTTGAACTAACTTAATTGATTGCTTTTCGCGTATGGATTTTGCTCTCTCTTTCTATTTTTAGAATATCCTCACCAGAAATTATTTGTGACATGATACTCTTTCAAGAATGATGAAGATTTCTCTTTTGATTTTAATCAAGTCTCTTTTACTAAACATTAAAGAGAAATAATTCAACTTCTTAAAATTGTTTTGTGAAAGAGTCATAAAAACAGATTTTGAGAACTTTTTCCAGAAATCTTTTAACCAAAAATTTTCTTTATAATGATAACATAGAATCATATAATCACAAACCCACAATTGAATGGACACTAAGACACTCACTCTCAATTGTTCATTGCAGGAAGAAAACGGTTAGACCGAATCGGACATGTCTTAGTCACTTAAACATTTGAGATTTGGATTTTATAGATTCAACGTTAAAAAACTTTTCACCTTACTTTTTGTCATTATTTATAAACATGAAGACAAACATATTCTAATTCAAATAATTGAATGGACACTAAGTCACCAATCCTCATTATGTTCATTGCAGTAAACGGCCGAAACCGGACGATGACTTAGTCCAACTTAAACAATTACGATTAGAATTTATATGTCTCACAACTTAGAGTTTATTAGTTGAATACTTGGTTGCTTTTTCAAAATGTATTGATGTTTTTCACCACACCATGAAAACTGATGCTTTTTGTTCCACAAACATATCAAGAATTAATCATCACAAGTATTAATCATCAAAATTATTCTTTCGCAAAACAACTTCATGTTTCCACAAACGTATTCTACCTGATTTTTTTGACTTTTTGACTCCACCGAGTTTGACTTTTTAACCCTTCTGAGTTTGACTTTTTGACCCTTCCGAGTTTGACTATTACTGATTTTTCAAACTATATTAAACCATGATTAAATTTTAATTTGTAGGAACCAAACTCGATTTTTTTAAGTTTCTATTACTCATTTTTTCAGACGCCCAAACAGTTAGACAAACATTCAAACTCTAATTTAATCAAAACTCGCATGAAATAATATACTTCCGAATTTCAATTTTAGCTACTAATTATCCATTCCTAAGCTATTTATCACTTATTTTTCCATAAACATAGTTTCATATCATCCTTGATTTCAATCTTGTTGCTTAAACACAAACTCGGTAATCCTAAATTTTACCGAGTTTAAACTCGATAATGCAAAATCATCTATTATCTTAATCACAAGTCATACCCACTTACGTTTGAGATAGAAAAATAGTTGTGATCGTTGTAATGAACTCGAAAGACTTTTGTTGTTTTTCCACTCAAACTCGATAAATTGACTCGTATAAATAAAAAGTGAAATGAAAAATCTTTCTTCCTTTTATAGCTCGAAAAAAGATTCAGAATTACACTTCTCAGTCCTTTATTGAACATTACGAATTTCGATTATGATTTTAAAAAATCCCCCTCGGAGTAATGAAGTATTTCTACATTTGTCACAATTATCAAAAACTCCCCCTTGGAATGAAATCATACTTAGTCGATAGTCAAAAAAGTGAAGATGGGTTGAGTTAAAAATAAAAACTCCCCCTTGAAAATATAGCATTTTTCAATTATAGTTTTTTTGAGAGATCATTGTTTTTATTTTATTTTCGAAATGATGTATATGATTGAAAAATAATAATTTAAGTTAAAAAAAATATGACAAATTTTTCTGTATTTTTGTATTTTTAATTTTTTCTTTTGTTTTTGAAAATATATTTACATGTTCTTTTATGTATGATTTTTCAAAAAGCTAACTTTGTCAGGCTTTCAACTGTGTGGAGGTCATACAAATACTCATACAAATGCTTGTATAATGAACGAGATACTCAAAGCGTTCTTTGAAGAGCTTTAGTAAATAGATCCGCAAGTTGGTATTCTATCCCGGCAAAGTAAATTTCCACAGTACCTTTCTCAACACGTTCCTTAATAAAATGATACCGGATGTCTGTGTGTTTTGTCTTAGAATGTTGGATTGGGTTGCATGATATAGCAATGGCACTCTTTAGAATCCAGTACTCGGAATCGATTGTACTTGTCTCCATAGTCAGCATTGTGTCGTGCGCATCCAAATAACTTGTGCACAACATGCAGACAAGGAAACATATTCAGCCTCAGCAGTAGACATCGCAGTACAATCTTGTTTCTTTGAACTCCAACTCATGAGTTTTCCACCTAGAAATTGCAATCCTCCTGATGTGCTTTTATAATCATCTTTACATCCTGCATGGTCTGCATTCTGAATAATGCAATTAGTTCCACATCCGGAATCCTTTCGGATACCATAGGCCCAAGTTATAGGACTGTTCTCACGTACGAAAGATCGTTTAAACTCTTTGTGGTGTTTGACTATTAGGAGTGCTTGATTACCGGCACATACAAAAGTAGCAAAAGCAATGTCTGGATGACTGGCTGTTAGGTACATTAGCCCTCCTATCATATGACGATAAGTCGTTTGATCAGTAGGAGTGCCTTTGTTAATCAGCAGTATACGCGTCTCAGTCTCCATAGGTGTATCAGTGAGACACATTCATCTAGCCCATGTTTCTTTAACCAATTCAATGCAAATTTGTGACTGACTTATGATATGCCACGGGGGATTGATTGATGAACTGAAGTCCAAGAAAGAACTTAGTTCACCCATCATCGACATTTCAAAATTATTTTTCATTAGGTTTGCAAAACGTTTTGAAAAAACTGGATTTGTTAAACCAAAAATGATGTCGTCAACATATACTTAAATAAGTAATATGTCTTCCCCGTGACGTCGTATGAACAAAGTCGGGTCAATAATACCTTTAGTGAAACCATGTTGAATTAGAAAAGAAGATAATTTATCATACCATGCCCGAGGTTCTTGCTTAAGACCGTATAGAGCTTTTTTCAACTTGTAGACGTGATCTGGGAATTCTGGATCACAATAAACTTCGGTTGGCTGACATCAAACTTTTCTTTAATGTCCATTTGAGAAATGCGTTTTAACATCCAGATTTAGATTGGATTTCTAAAACTACGGGAAAATTAAGGCAATTTAAACTAAAAATGATTAAGGCACACAAATCTAAACTAAAAACGCAAAACGGGATCCTAAAAATGCGACCTAAAAACCCTAAATTATCAAAATTAAATTCTAAAATGATCTTTTTGGCTTTTATAAGTCTTAATTGACTAAAATGCTAGAACAAAGAAAACTAGACCAAAAACGGAAGAGTTTAGGGCTTAAAAACACTAAAAACGTGAACGGGGTTCAATCCCGTTCTTTAAAAAATTAAATTTTGTAATTTTAACCCTACAAAAGCAAATCTAATTTTCCTAAGTCCTAAATGTTAAAAGAAATTTTTCTAAAAAAGAATTATATATTTTTTTGACTTTTTTATAATTTTTTATGAATTAAAAACGATTTTAATGAAATTAAATGTTTAAAAATACTAAACTATTTAATAAAAATCTAGAAAAATTAGCAAAAGTAGCTTGAACAATGAAGAATCTAATAAAAATAAGCTAGAAAAAACAGCTTATCAAATAAGCTATGGAATAAGCTAAAAACGGCTTATAAGCCAAAAGGGCCAAAACGTGTATAAAAGATTGATTTTGCAAAGTAAAATCGAAAAAGACCCCAGGGCAAGTGGTAGTGTGTGTGTTGTGTAAAACGTTTGGTGAGTAGGGGTGAGGTCCTGGGTGTAACACCTCCAAAATCAGGTTGCAGCGGAAAGGTAACAATGGGGTGCTACATCAAAGTACAAAAATCAAGATATAGAAAACGACTTTAAATGGACGTTAAAAATAAGATTCATTCAATGTCATTACAAAAGATCAGAGTTTTCATGTTAGGTCCCATAGTTTAGATAAAAAGACATTAAGATTTTATAAGACAAAAGTTTCATTGAATTTAAGAAATCAGAATCCCTCTAATAGATATCTGTCACGGCTCCCATCCAAGCTTATGCCTCAGCACCTGAGATTAAAACATGCTAAAACGTCAACAAAATTGTTGAGTGAATTCATAGGTTTATCAGGAAATAGCGTGGACCACAAGATCGAAGTAATAGTAGATTATGAAACACATTCAATAGTCTAAAACATGTATTATTGCCCTAAGCTCATGACACCGAACCTTAACGTAATAAACTGTAATCAAACCAGTACTCGAGGTTTGTGCCCCAACACGGATACAGATGTTACAAAAACATCCTACGAATTTTCTCAATACAGATGTTGCCAAACATCCTACGAATTTTCTTCAAATGTTAAATGCGTCAATGGTCAACTAGAAACCACAGCCTAGACGGGGATGGTCAGTCCCGATAGATCTATCCATAACACTAGCGTATACCCAGCAGGTAATTAACGGTTCATGATAAAAGGGGACTTAAATGGCAATACGGTAACTTAGGCAATAATGTAATCAGGAAATAGCATACAGTTTTGAAAACACTTGTGTCCAAAGAAATCAAGCATGTAATCTCCCCCGTATTTAATAAAGCAAGTAGTAGAAAAAGGGGCTACGAACTCACCTTGAGTGAATGGTAATCAACAAGTATTCACAATAGAAAAATGCGTCACGAAGGAATCCGAAGGCAACCTAATCCAATATAGGTCGTATAAGTACTAAACACTTTGATTATTTATAGGTCGTATAGCTCATTATACTATCGTTCGGGCTATCATAATTAAGAGGTCATGTAGTGAACGTATGAGGAGCTAGGACACTTTAAATCGTAAATCCAACAACTCGTCGATACGCCACCCCGAAGAGGCCTCATTATGAAACTCCCTAGTAATATAGCACTTTGATTAATACCACATATAGGTCTATATAGCTCAATCACCATCTAATTGTTTTGGTAAAATTGTGTTTAATAAGTTAAAACGTTTATAATTACTGTTTTAGTAAAACTAGCTATTTCGCGTTTTTAGCCCGAATATTAAGTTTCTTATGCCACGCTTTCGTATTAAGACGAGTTATCATAAATTGTAATTTTTGAACTTTTGACCTTCTGGTGAACAGTAACTTTTACTGTTCACACCAGACCCTAATTTATTTTCGTAAAAACACGTAAAGTGTATTTTATTCGTTATAGTTCTCGTTTTTAGCGATTCTTTCTGAGCAATTAGTTTCTCGTAATTGAAAGGTTTCATGATTTTGGAAGTTTTAATAATATAAAAAGTTTCTGGGCATGAATTGTATTTTTGTTGGATCCCAGATAAAACTTTCCTTTTACCAATCGATCACGAAGGGACTAGAATTGAAGGAGCGAGAGTTGTATTAGAGAGAGAAAGGAGGAGAGAGAAATGAGAGAGAAAAGAGAATAGATATTTTAGATATTTTGAACAACTAACTTTTCCAAGTGGAAAAAGTTCTTTATACCCAGGACACTTAAAAGTGAGAGCATATATTTTAACTAGGGACCCTGGGCTCGGGTTTTGCTTGGGATTAAACCGAAACATATTACAATATTTTTGATTAAACTATCTGAGCCCGATTTCGATAAATATTTTATTACAAACATTAAATATTAAGAACGAAGCTCCATCGTTAGAGTGACCGAGGCTTTATTTTTCTTGTTCGGGATTCAATAAATGAGGTAACAATCTCCCCGAAGTGAGGTCTTGAACACGGGAACGCGCTATAACCAACAATTGACTATAAATTTGAGGGCTAACAATCTCCCCCGAAAGGGAGTTCATGATGACATCTTTTTGAGATCAGTGAGATGCTTTTGTCGTTTAAGCATCGAGTTTCTTGGTCTTTGTCTTCGTTGTTTGTGTAAGCTTGTTCCTTCATGCTTTGTGATCTTGACTTTGAGTCTTGTCATTGTTTTTGATCGTCTTTGCCTATTTGCGATCTTTTGTTATTGACCAACATGTTCTTACTTTTTGCATTATCTTGAAAGCTTTAAATCAGAGTTAGCGGACTGCTCTTAGTCTCTTAATCTGGCTTTCTAGATAGTATGTTCTTCGTAGATTGAGTATTTGAATGGTATTGAGGTTGCCAGTTACCACGTTTTGACCTGCAGGTTTAGATAGTGATAAACGAGAGAAAAATTGATTGAAAAATCAATCGACGTGTCACTCGTTTAAAAGAGTTTTGTAACACATCGACAGCCGTGTCATGTTTTTATCAATATTCATCAACCGTCAATATTTACTGGACCATATCGGATATTCAGTTGTCAAACGTTTTGATTCATATTAGAATCTGCAAGTCACTCTACCAAGAGTTGTTTGATGTTGGCCAAGCAGGATTTCCATCTTCATGTGAATACTAAAAGTAAGCTCTATGATGTTTGGCAATATTCACAATGATATTGCGTAGTAGGACTCTCTGATAACAGCTTGTGAACTGATGATGTCTCAACATATGTTTGAAAATGAACTGTGTCATAACGCGATTTTATGATTCTTGGCTCATAGACTCAATTAGTGATTTTGTTTTTAGTTATCGGAGGCTGGAGATCTATTGCCATATTCAATATCCAACGATGTCGGAATGGTGATTGTCAATTGATTAACGTGTGTATTCATGAACAAATGAGACAAGTTTCTATTGAGAGAAACCTGTATGGCTGGGGAGGGATATGCTTGCATCACTGGGTCCATGATGTCGTTTTCCAGTCACCCCCCCCCTGTAATTCAACTTGTGATTCTTGACAGCGTTATGTTTTGACCGGTTTTGCCTTATGTGTGGGGTGGCTTCTTTCTTTTAGACCCTTTATCCATACATTCTTTTTCATTCTTCAACGCTTCAAATGCGACCAAGCGTCATTACTAACACCTTGTTGTGATTGTTCCAGTGTTAACTCAATCTTAGTCGGCATTATTCCCATATACATTCATCTCCAATCATACCTAAGGACTGCTATTTATAACTTTGGATTATCCTTGGGTAGATCCTCCGGTTCTGGTTGGATCATAGGATTGATTCCTAACCTAACCACCTTATGACTTCGGAATCGTCATGAAATTAAGATGTTGTTGGGTATAAGATCGAACCATAAAACCTTTTCTTTCTGTTCAGCACATTGAGTCATTTAGATCATATTTTAAATACATTTTCTCCCCTTATTTTAAATAATAAACACTTAGTTTTTTGAAATCCCTTGGATTAAAATCGGTCTTGAAAATCTTGTGGGAGAAAATATTATTTAGCATGAATGGTTTGGGAACATTTTGATTAATGTTTTGTAGTTACATAAGAGATTGTCTTTGCTTGATGTATCCAAAAACATTAAAACTTTATTTTTCAAAAACTCCCCTCAAAAAAATAGGGACCAATTAAGAAATTGTTTGTCTTTTGAAAACATTGTGGAGTATGGAGTAGTTGAACACACTATTTTGATATGATTAGAATTGTCATCGAGAAATTCTTTGAAAACTTATGTTCACTTTTTGAAAAACCAATGTTAGAGGACTTCTTTTTAACGCCCCCTAAGGGTCAGCGCATGAAACATAACACATCCTTTTCTTGAGCTAAAAACATGAATGTCTTGTAAGAACAGCTCAGACCGAGAACGTTAATTTTCTGTTTGGGAGGATAAGTTATAAACTTCTCTTATTTGAAGTCGGGTTGGTTTGTTACTGACATTTGACCATAAGCCATTTAGAAAATTAGAAATGACTGTTTTGAAACTAGTTGCAAACTCTGCTCGTACTTCATTTAAACACCGTTGTAATGTAATCGACATTTCCTAAAGCAGGTAATTGTTATCGATTCCAAGAGTCATGTCGAGAAGAATCTTTTTAGGAAATTTATGTTTTTTGGATTTTTATTTCTTTTTGAAGTTTTATATTTTATTTTTTTGTATTTGTGTTCTTCAAAAACTATTTACATGGTTGATGTTTGTGATGATATCAGCAGTCTCAGTTTGTCATGAACCTCCAGTAAGCTGGAGTCAAACATCTCTACCAATCCTTCTTGTCAGATACTAAAACCGATCTCAGGAAGGGCTTTCGTAAAACTTGTCAGCTTAATTGGTATTCAGTTCTAACAAAATATAATACTTTCAATTATACATTTCTCAACCTGTTCTTTTATGAAATGATACGAGTATGGATGTGCTTTTATGTCCGTGAATGTTGTAAGGGGTTGCCATGAGATTGCTATGGCTGATGAGAGTCGCAAATCATGATATTTTGTTGTAGTTGAAGACATAATCTTGAAGTTGTATATCATCCACTTACTTGAGCACAACTTGCAATACTAACGCAACATACTCTTGCTTTGCTGACAGACATTGCCGAGGTGCAGTTTTGGTTTCTTTGACATCCAGCTTACAAGGTTTGTCAACAAGGAAACTGTAATATCCAGAAGTGCTTTTAGAAGTATCAAGGCATCCGGCTTTTTATGCTCTGTGTACTGAAAAGATGCTGTTAGTTCAACCCAGAATCCTTTGGATACAGAAGTCACATGTTATGGTAACTATAGGTATTTAAAGATTCTTTAAACCTCCTTCGAGGTGTTTTTGAGTTGGGCATGCTTGATAACGTGCACAATAGGCATATGTTTGCATAAGTATTGGTCTTACTAGATGTCAGTACATGATTGGACTCTAATTTTTTTCTACGATATCAGATTGGTCTACGGGTTTCCACTCAAATTAATCTTAGTTTGGGTTCTTGTAGCCCAATGTGTACAATGGAGTGCAGTTGTCCATATTATGCTTTCTTAGACAGAATCTCTAAAGGTACTTGGCCTGATTGATAAAAATACCTTTTGGGGCTGGTGGATCTGAAGTCTAAAAAAGAATTTCATCTCCCCCATTAAGGACATTTCATAATCTATCTGTGCATTATAATTTTCAAATCGTTTTGAATATTTAGGATTTGTCGAATCCAAAATATGTCATTCAAACGTAAATCTGACACAAGTTGTATATCCCTCCCCGTATTATATCTTGAATAAAGTTGGGTCATTGTACATTTAGTAAAGCTTTGGACATCAGGAAGTTTGATAGTTCATAGTACAAGTCCTTGGAGCTTGCTTTTATCCATACAAAGCTTTTTTCCTGAGAAGGTTTAGTCTTTTTTCTGGATGACTCTTGGTTCCAACGACCCTTCGGCACTGTGCAACGAAAACTCTTCCTTCAGTGGGACCATTGAATGCCTCGTTTTGGACGTCCATCTGATTGATTGGAAAAGACGTGTGTTGTTTTTTGCGGGGTGGGCAACGAAAATCCGAACTGGCTCCAATCGCGTAGCAACTGGAGCAAATGATTCTTCAAAATCAATTCCCTATTCCTGAGCATTAACATTAGCAAACAAGTCAGTGCTTTGATGCGAGTTACAGTTGATCTTTTATCCTTCTTGTTTTCCAAAACACTTTAGCTTTTATAATCATCTTGCCAAATGGTTTGTCGGACTAGTTCCAGGACTTTGTTGTCGAACTGATGAAGTTCATCCTGAATTGTTCGTCATGCAGAATCAGCCATGCCTCTTAATGTTTTTGGTCAACAATACTTACCAGCGTGAGCGCGAACATACACATTTCAGGATCTGTAGCAGCTGTGTTTGTATGAACTGGCATGGTTGGGATTTCCGTACTTGTTCTTATGGATGATCTTGTCCCCCAATCTGGTAATCATGACTTTGTGGTTGAAATGATATGCACAATGGGATTATCAATGTTGCGTGAGGAAGGAACTCCACCATTTTCGTGTACCGTGTACAAAAAGGATTGATAAATTAGCTTCTTGAAATGATGCATTCGTGTGCTGGATCATTGTTGTTTTCCTCAGCGAGACCGGTTTGGTTTGTAATATTCTTCAAGTAACGGATGAAGAGAAATTCTAACCTTGTCTGTGACGATCTGTCTTTTCTGCTGAAGGAACAATTTTGTCTTGGGGTACGTGGTCAGAGTTTATCATAGTCTGACACCTTTTGTCCTTTGAGGAACGAGGCCTGAAGAGACTTTCAACCAGACAATTCTTGTCGTTGTGGTTTGCCGAGGTGAACTGTTTTGATAGACATCTGTTCTGTGATTTTCATCTAACTTGATATGATGGATCAATATTAAGCGGTGTTTCTTGGTTGTAAAACGATATCCTTCGACTGAGTAGGAATTATCCCAATGACACATGGATCCCCCTTTTTCGTTTCATCTATCCTGATTATCTCCATTTAGTTATGTAACAAATACAACCAAAGATGTGAAGGATTGTTTTATTAAAGTCTTCCTTCATTTATGATGTGATATCCATCTTGCCCTGAGTGGATATATGATTGATCTCTTTGAGTATAGCATCGCGGTTGCAACGGCTCTCAGCCCAAAAGATAATGGAAGCTTAGAAGCTGAAAGGATGTTTCGAGCAAGCCTCAACAATGAGTACGGTTCCGTCTTTCGACAATGCGTTCTATTCAGGTGTGTGAGGAGTGAGAGTCTGATGTTCATTGCCTTCTTCTTTGAAAATAGATGGAGTGTCTTGTTCAAGAACTTGTGCCTCTGTCAGTTAGGCTGTATAAACTTGGTTGAAGATTGCGTTGAATCATCGTGAGAAAGTCTTTGAGAATCTTCTAGTGTTTCTTCTTGGATCGTAGAAAAAGAGTCCAAGTGTATTTGAATAGAATCAACAATCTCCTGAATATATTCTTCCCATTTATGCATTTGCACCGCATTGGACCACAAAGATCCTTGTGAAGCAAAATTCGCTTATTAGAATGTGGAACATTTTTGACTTAAATGAAGCTTCTTTTTTTTTACTCATTTCACAAGACGAACAAAGTTGATCCTTGGAATATGTCAAACTTAGGTAAGCCTGTCACCAATATCTATCTTTGAGAGTTAAGGTGATGTATCGAAGTTAAGATGAGAAAGTCTTCAAATGCATAACCTATGCTTGGTTGGTAAAGCTTTAGCCATGAAAAGATCGCGGAGTTGATGAAGTTGTTTCTTTGAAGTAGATATTGAGAGAGAGCGTCCGGATCCACGATTAACAGTTTGTAAATGGTTTCCCTGAAGTTCTCTCACAAAAAACAAGTATGACTTTCACATGAAAGCAACCTCCAAAATTAGACATCACAGAATTGAACAACAGAGAAAGATTGTGATTGAGGCATCGAGTATAAACCGTTTTGTCATGACATTTCCTTGAATCAGATATCATAAACAAGAATGGAGCAATTGATCATTTCCAAACGAACAGTACCCAGAAATTTCTCCAAAATTTCACAACAGCTTGAGATTGACGTCATGTGCTTTGTGCATCCAGAGTCAACAATTGAATAGGATAAAGTTGTACAATATCTGCAAAGAGATTAGAGGATGATGGAAATTGACAAATTGGATCCTAAGGAATTTGATATCTTTAAGACTTAGTAATCCTAGAGACAATGTATATAGTGGGACTTATGCTTGTTGATTCATCTCTTTCCTGATTTTTAGGCATCCATATCTTTTTTGTTAGAGGCTTTTGTGTCCATTTATATCCTATGGACATTTTAGTATCCCACCTATTTCATTATGATTTGTATTCTCATAAAACTCCTTATGGTAACTCTTGGATTCTGAATAGTGGTATCTGATGCATATGTTTCTTATGGAGGTGTTAAACAATTTGTTCGCTTTTCTTGGTTTACTAGCATAATAGGAACTTCCTTAGGCTTCTTAGTTCTAGATAGTTATTTCACGTATTTCAAGTATTCTAGAATACAACGCATCTTGATTTGAATTAAACAAATATTCCCATTCAGCACAAACATCATTGATAATTTGATGATCTGGAAATTTGAACTGTTCATTACACGCAGGTTACAGTTTGTTTTCTTAGAAATATTAGAAATCATGTGGTCTTATACTTCCTTTCTTTTTTTTATTACTTCACTTGGAATATTGTTTGCACGACCTTATCTTTAACTTGATAGCCTTAAGCTATTTGGATTCTTTATGAATTATGCTAACTATAACAACTCTCTGTTTTATTTGCTTTCTTTGCCAAAACTAAGTTGTGTGATTTATCTGAGACATCAGAACTCGGGAGGATTAGTCTTCCTAGTGGATGAGGCAAATGCGGTTCTATGTTTTGTGTTTTGAGTAGTGGAATTCTATCATTCCTGGTTAAGCACATTCGCGTGTCTTTCTGCTTGTTTTCTTATTTGAGGCAAATTTGTTGAGAGACTTGGTTTTAAACAAACATATGACACATTAGTTTTATTAACGCTGTTTTCGTTTGAAAACTTCTATTTCAGGAGAATTTGAAAAGGAGTCGGTTTTCCTTAAAACTTGAATGTTTTGGAATGTTGAGCATTTGGTTGTCGCACCATTAGATGATTTATAAACTGAGTTTCACAGACTTTCACTTTGTTACTGAATGAGTTTCTTTAAATCATTTATCACCCATGATCTTGTCTTGCATTTGAGCTTTCAATCTTGTATTTCATGATATTGTTCACGTTCTTTTCGAAATACTTCTGTAGCATTTCTTTGCAAATTGGGTTATTTTATCTGTTCTTTACAATGTTGTAAAGAAAAGTTCAAGAGAAAATCGAGTATTTTTCAAGTGCAAAACTCTTTAAAGATTATTATGAACTTAGTTATTAACAGATTCAGGTTGTTTCGACAGCTTTTGTGCACGACATTCACATTCTTTGACTTAATGAAAGATAATGCATTGGCAATTCAGTATGAGCATTTAAATCAGACAAGAATGCAAATAAGGAATATCAATATCTTTAGACACACATTTGCAAGAGTAGACTCATACATATTTGAAAATCAGGCTTCTCAGATTCAAGTTAGTCAATCTGTTTTTCAAGGGATTTAAGTACTCAAAAATCTTCATGCATTCGTTTTAAGTTCCTGTTCAAAACGAAAGCTATCATTTTGTGATTTCTTGGAAAGAGGGCATTAGAAAGGTTTTTATCAAAAGTTCATATCATGAGCGGTGGCAGCGGAGGAAACAATCATCGTAGTTAAACCAAGTTTGATAACATTTCCCTAAATTGATTGATGTTGAATGTCATTTCTGTTTTAAAAACTTGTCTACTTTATAATGGATTTTGAAACGGGTTTGAAGGCACGTTTTAGCATGTTTGGTTTGTTCTAAAAACGGTTTTTTCCACATTGTATTCCTTACTTTCCTTTCCGTGTTTCCAATGTTAAAGAACTCAGTGGGGAGCTTTTGAAAATTCATAAAAGACTATTTTGTTTTGTGTAATCATATGGTGTTTAAAAATAATTTTATTCAACTTTTGATCTACTCTCGTTATCAAGAGTCATGGTCTCTTTCCTATCAGGGGCAAATCTGTTTGCTAGGATCAGAAGTATCAAATGGTGATTCATAAACATGCTTCTCAGTTGAGCTTGCTTGAGGTACCTTGGATTTAGCAAAGGTTGGTCTACCATTATATGTGAGATTTGGGTGCTAACATAGGAATGGTTGAAATTGACTGATTACGAGTATAAACAATTTCATTGCAAAAACATTAATCTGTTTGTCATTTAATCATTTGTCTATATCTTTATTTCCTTAACCTTTAATCGAAATGACCTTTGTTTCTCCTTTGAGATAACACTTTCGGAGTTGCGACTTTATTAAATGACTCTTTTTGACGTAACTCATCGTGTTTCTGAATGACAAACTGAAATTTCATCGCTTTTGTTTTTAAACCTTCTTTAATTTCATGTCTTTTTTAGAGCTATAGTCCTAGAGTTTCATATAACTTTGTTTGAAGAATTTATAATCAATCGTCGTTGTCAATTTTTTTTTTTTTTTTTTTTTTAAAAAAAAAAAAAAAAAAAATAAAAATTTATTTATTTTATTAAAAAAAAAAAAAAAAAAAAAAAAAACCAAAAAAAAAAAAAAAACTTTGTTTGAAGAATTTCATAATCAATCGTCCAGTCATTAAAGGCTTTGTACTTCTCAAACTCATTCTGTTTGTTCTGAAGTGCAATGAGACAACTATCCTGACAACTAATAGCCTCCCCCAAAGCACTATTTGTTTCATCAAGGTTAGTTTTGCACTTTTTCAATTCTTGAGTCAATGATGCGTTTGCTTTCTTTAATTGCTTTAAAATTGTTTTGTTTTCCTACGTATCAAGAGTTAAATTAGCAAGCGTAGCACGCTCATCAACACATTCTGCAGCATTTTGATCAACCTGATTATCATTAGTACATATATTTGATGAATCAGGAGTGACATTGCTATCATCCTTCTTCAAAACATATGTGTCGTTAATGGATTCAGGTTGCTCAGAATGTTGTCTCACATTGTCATACACATTACTTTCATCATGATTTTGTACCTGTTCCAATGGCTGACCAGTAGAACTGGATTCTTCAGGTGAGACCTCCTGAATCTTTGCCATGTAGTTGTAATGTGCTTCTAATTCATGTTCATCAATCTCTTCATCCGTGTCCTCTAGCCAATCAGCTTGCTCAGCTTGCAGAGGAACACCTTGTTCAGCTTGTTTGCACATCATCATCTTTTCCTTGTGATACGCGTAGTCTTTAACCCGCTTTGGCTTCCTGCATTCCTTTGCATAGTGCCCATATCCCTTGCAGTTAAAGCACTGTATCCCAGTCTGTTGCACTACCTGACTACCTACTATTTCCCTAGCCCCAGCAACTGTCATTGTCCTTTGATTCCCAAATTGCCTTGACTGATTGTCATTGTTATACCTTGGTGTGGTATCTTCAGTCTTGTTCCTGGAGTTTGAAGAAGTTCGAAGGTTGTTGTTGGTAGGTTTGTAGAGCTTCTTGAAATACTTTGCAAGGAGTGCCAAATTCTTTTGCATTTCCTTGTCCCTCTGAGCTTGTTCAGGATCACTGTCTTCTTCAGAGACAGACTCAGATTGAGGTGTAATTGGTTTGGCGACCTCTTTGCCTTTGTGTCTGGTAGATGCACTTTGTCTTGTGGAAGATGATGTTGCATTTGATCTTTGAGGTTTTGGTGCTTGATAGTAAGTATCTGAATATGGTTGAGCAGCCGCAAGAAGTGCTAATGGATTTGCACTTTTGGCTATTCTCTCAGCACGAATATCATTAACCTCCTTCTGAAACTGCTTGAGAATGTCAAATAGTCTGTGATATGAGATGGTGTCTATTTTTTCTGATTGCTTGACAAGCGTCACAAACCTTGACCATTCTGGTTGAAGCTGTTGAAGAAATTGAACATTCACTTGCATTGTTGTAACTTGCAAGTTGTTCCTTGTCAACTCATTCATCAATTTGTAAAACCGTGAGTAATACGACTCCATGGATTCTCCATCTCGAGAAGTAAACTTCCCAAATTCCCAGAACAGATTGGTCTTTACATCTTGTACGTTCAACGATTCACCCTGTTGTAGCCTTTCAATGGCTATCCACATTTCATTTGCTGTGTTGCATGCATCAACAGTTGAATAGATTTCATCTCCAATACCAGTTAAAAGCAAGAAAATTGCTTCCTTTTCAGACTGAAAGTGTTCTTTGTTCTCTGGAGTCATGTTCAATACAGTTTCAATTGCTGTATGTTGTTGAACTGCAGGACGACCTTCCGCTGCTGGAACAGCTTGAATAAGTACACTTGTTGGCACGTAGGGACCATTTAGTATGCATTTTTTCAGTCCGCCACCATTTGGTTTTGTGTCAATGTACCGTAGAAAACGTGATCTCCATTGTGAATATCTTCCTGGTCCAAGCATTGGTGGTCGATCTTTCGAACCAGCTGCCATGATATTATTGTGCATTTGACTATCTGTTGAGGATGTGTTGACTGGAGTAGACATGATGAATGAATGGCTATCAATTATGAAGTGTGAAAGATTTTGTTGGATCTTAAGTGGATGTGATTGTTGTTGTGGATTGAAATCAATTAACGTTCACGGGATTGATTAAAACCGAGAAAAGAATCGTATCTTTCGCGGGATTTTACAAAATCAAGAAGAAACCGTAAAACAAAAATGAATTGATGTTGAAATCGTTGTTGTCGTTGAAGAACTTGAACTTTCGTTAACGATTTGTTGAGCTAAAACGATGAACGGTGAACAAATTTTGAGCTTGAAGTGATTAACGATTGATTAAAACTCAAATAAGGACAATCGGTGCAAGAACGTTTCACTTTAGAGCACTAACTGTTGAATTAGATGCACAAAGGACTAACGGTGCAATCTATTTTCAACAAGAAAGGTTATTAAGGCAACAAAGTACTTATGATGAAGTTATCTTAAAATCCAGGGACTAAAAGTGTAAAAGTCGAATTTTTGTTAATAATTACACACGTTTTCCCTCCTTTTCAATTGTCTTCATTGTTTTAAACTTGATAAACATTAGAAAAGATGCAACGTTTGTGATTTTAATCTCGCGGTGTCGTACTGTTTTATGAGTCCCTTTTCTTTATGACAAGATTTCTAGAGACAAAAAAGACACTCCAGTGATTTTGTACAAAACGCAATGTATACTTATTGGTCAGAAACGCAACTGTGGTCAAAAACGCAACGAGTGTCTTGGTCAAATACGCAATGAGTCATTGGTGCAAAACGCAAGAGTGTACTTGGTCTAAAACGCAACGAGTTGGTCTGGAAAATCGCAAGTAGATGTCGTTGGTGTACATGCGCTCATGATTGGCTTGTTCTCAAAAACGCAACGGAATCTTGGTCAAAACGCCAACCGAATTGCTTGAGTCAGTAAACGTCAACGTTATCTTTATCAAAAAATCAAGTGGTCGAGGTGTGGTGAAGAAGCAATGCTTCAAAACGCTAATGGTCAAACGCATGTATTAGTCTATCATAATTATCTAAAAAATACTCCAGAAACGCAACCTAAAAAATTTTTCGCGAAACAGGGTTGATTATTTTATTATTTTAAAATTTCTTCTAATCCAAAGCATGATTGCGTTTTTGAACCTGTTTAATAAAAATCAAAACGAGCAACATGAGATAAATCAAAACGCGCAAACATGAAGAAAATCAGAACGCAACAGGAAACTTTTGCCGGGTGAGTCAGAGAACGCATACTACGACCTAATTACGATTTTTTTTTCACCAAAGAAGCGCTGCTCCTAAAATCACCTTTTTGATATTTTACTTGATTGTCGCTCTGGCAACACAATTAGGTTTTCTTATGCCTAGATCTATGTCTTAATAATATAAACATTCACACATGCTAAAGCACAAAAAATTCGGGTTGAATTTTTTTCTTCACATATTACACACGTATTTGATCGTGTGTATACAACAGAATCAACCTACGAATTCAACAACGTAGCTCTCTGATTGCCAATTGTAGGAGCCAGTAAAACTTCACTTTCGCATACAATCGATCTACGAATATCGGTAAACTAGAAATGAGAATAGAGAGAGTTGTATCTAGAGAGAGAAAGAAGTAGAGAGAATTTGAGGTAGAGAAAGAGAGTTATTTTTAGATATTATTTGACACAAATAACTTTTCCAAGTGTGAAATAGTTCCTGATATTACCCGACAGTTAAAGTGACACGACGGATATTTAACTAGGACTCGGGCTGGGTTTTGTGCTTATCTTTCGCGGGATTTATCAGAAACATATAGTGCAAATTATTAGATTACTATAGAGCTTGCGTATTACCCGATATATCTATTTACAAGGGTTAACACATTAAAGACCGAAGCTCCATCGTAGAGTGACCGAACTTCCTTGTTCGACTCAATAAATTGAGGCTAACAATACACGTGTGTGCACATAATGCATCCAACTCATTGATTCATTTCCACTCACATCTAAAACACACACATACAGAATCGCTAAAATCACACACATCGCTCTCCCATGTTCGCTGAATCAACTCACCACGCTCACCCACAAAATTCCGATTTGAGTATGTTTAAGATTTGGGCTTGCTTGCATGGTTTGATGATTTGATATGCTGATTGGTTTGCAACCATTGGGGGTGATTCGGTTTTCCTGTTAATAAAGAGAGAGAATGTTACATGGATTGGCTCTTTGGTTTTGTCTTGCCTAGAAAATGATTACATCGAGGTACCTCTATAAATTTATTTTGTAAAGAATGAGTGGAAGTTTTTTTAACGCATACTTTGTGCTCAAAGGTCTTATTTGTTGAGGCAGATTTTTTTTTAAAATAAGTGAGTGCCATGTAATATTAGGGGGTTATTTCATGTTTCTAAGTTTATTGCTTAGGTACGATTGTTTATGTTTTCTGGCTACTTTTAGTTGATTTACGTGTGTTAAAAAAGCAATTGATATACAGAGGCTGTCTACTTGAAAAGTTTAGGGTTGTTTTCTTTTGTTTTTTTTAAATATCAATAATCTGAGTGGCATGAAAATATAGAAGATAACAAGTGTAAATAAAAGTTTTAGAAATATTTAGTAAAGTTTATGTAATGGGTGGCGTGTTGCGTTGAATGTCACAGGCCTAGGGCGCTTTCGGGCGAGGCTTGGTAGAGTAGGATGCAGGCTGCGCGTTTGGAGTGGCTTTTTCGACACAAATCTTAATGTTACCTATGTTGGTTAAGGTGTAAAAAATGCAGTTGGCACATATGTGTTGGGGTTTAGCACGTGGTTCGGGTTGTATTCAGGCATGATGAGAGATGGGTTATTCTGTGTGTCGTAGCGTGGCTAAGCTTTGTCTTAGGGTCCCGCCCTAGGAGAACCTACATATACTGAAAGACCAGAATTTGTAAGTTTTAACGATAAGCTTAAGCGTGCTTTTGATTATTTGTGATCGTCAGAATTCTGCTAAAAGAATATTTTAATTAGTTTTATTTTTTTGCAGATTAGGTTTGATAAAATATCCAACTTGGAGTAATATTGATGAAGTAGATCGATCACTACTATGCAATGTATGAATAATGACATGGAGGAACAGTGGCCACCGAAGGTAGAACGACCTTCGACGATGAGGTTGCAGTGGTGGCGAATGAGGTTATAGTTGAATCATCTTGAAAATATTGAGTGGTGCAAGATTTGTTTGTTGTGGTTGAAAAAAAAGGAAGAGGAAAGTTTCTCTGAATTAGCCTCTGGATGGAGAGAGGGAAGTTTTTTGTGTCTTCCCCAACTAGAGCATTTAACAGATGAAAAAGAAACAATAAATATGTAAATTTGGGCCCACATTTGTTAGCATACAAGAAAAAGAAACAGCCCCTTAGTGATGAAGGCTTAGAATGTATCGGGTACTTTTTGGATTTCTACTTCTGGCTTTATGCGTGTAAAGCGGTTTCCTACTTCCACCAAGTTTTTTAATTTCCAACAATTATATGTTTGTTCAAGTTATTCCATCTTTTACAAATAACGATTTCTAATTTAGGTAGTGTCTAAAGAGTTTTAGGGCGAGTTTGTTTCGTTAAGATATTTTGGGTTTGAATCTGATTGTCATATTGTACTGATAAGAGATGACTATAAAATTTAAATCTGAATAATATAGTGTTGTTTGTTTTTTTTAAATGTCATAATAGTTTTAATTGACCATTTTAAGTATATATTAAACCATAGCAATACGATAATAAGTAGCTTGAATGTATCTTTGAAAATGACTATTTGAAAAAAAAATCAAATTTTAAATTCACAAACACACGGTTTCAGTTCACCTTTATCAACGAATATATTACGGTTATCACTTTAATTCCCTGGTTTCACGAAAACTAGCTCGAGTCCTAAGCCAATAAATTCGAAAAATTCAGCCCAACACCATTTGATAACAAAAAAAATTTGGTTTCAAGTTTTAATCCAAAAATCAAGAAACATAGTATGGATTACTCTAACAACATGGCCCAAATAAACTTCTAACCAAAAAATATCCCTAAACCTTGATATATATAATATCACTCGTAAAATCAAGCCACCAGAACCAAGTGCAGTCACCTACACACCTACCTTATTATTTTATCAAACACAACCATCAAACCAAGTGGATTTTTTTCTTTTACTAGATATTACAACATCAAGTGATCCTTGTTAGAATTAGTAGTAAGGTTTATTAGGCTCGTTAGTATTAACATAGTTTAGTATCCAAGCTAAATAAAGGTTATATGTATTCTTGTAATCTTTTCTATTTTATCAAGTAAGTACAATGTAATCTTTTGGTTCTTTATCGCTTCCCCAACTCTGTTTAAATGGTATTAGAGCTTGGATCAATTAATTAAAATTAAGGTTTAGTTTCAACTAGGGTTTTGATGTAAGTTTTGAAGAAGGTACCTTAAGATACCTATTTAGTTTTGAGGGCACCCAGTTAGAAGGCGTTTTAGATCTCACCTCCCATATAATGAAACTCAGTTAGTTCTGAATTGCAAAACCACCCATGTGTCGCCATCAGCCGCTGACGCGCTGCCACCTTTCCTCACGCGCTGGCACTTCTAATCTAGTGGTTTTAGCTGGAGATATTTTCTAGATCCCTTTTGTTGTGATTCCAACCAGAACCCGGATAGATCTTGTCGGATTTGTTAAGTTTTTTTATTTTAATTTTGTTAGGGTTCTTTGGTTCTAGTTCTTATTTAAAGGACAGTCTTGGTTAATACTTTGAGGGTTCTGATTATTGGTTATGGTGATTGAGATGATTTTGTTCTTGGGAATCTTTGATTTAGGGATCCAAATTACTGTTTACTTCTGGTTAATTAAACTAGACTTCTGTTTAGTCGATTCAGTTTTTTGTTGGTTATGAATAATTTTGAGGTTGGTATTTGTTGGGCCAATTCAGTACCCAATGATCTTTCACTTGGATTTGAATACAAAATATCATAAGTGTTAGATAACCTTAAACATTCCAAGGTCACTAAGTGAACAGTCACTCAGTGAGTTACCTTCAAGTGTTCAACCTGAGTCTACAAGAAAGACTCAACCATTCAGTAAGGTGTTACTCAGTGAATGAAGTCCCCGAGCTAAAGAAGAAGGTGATGGGTTTAGTGAGTTGTGGCAATAGACTTCCTGAACCTTATACGATCTCCAACAACTAAAAGTTCCTGAAGATAAGAGCCTGAAGAATAGGCGGTATAGTTTGAAAGGAGAAGTTTAAGTACTTATCCACTTGAAGTCAAACTATCCTGAATAGGGTATAAAGACAAGGTCAGTGTCAGCACTGACCTTAGAAAGTGTGTTTGTCCAATACTTAGAATAGAATTGTAATAGAGACAAACCTATACAATATGTACTGGCCAATCAACCTTGGGATACACACTTATCACCCATGTGGGTATGACCCTACCTAAGTAGTATAAATAGACATGCCTTGTAAACGGAGTAGGTTAAGTTTGTGCATTCAAAGTTGTATCTTTCACAAACACTTACTCCTCCAAATCAACTAAGTCCCTGAGCAAGCTCAGTTGGTTAGCATAGTTGTCAACTTAGCATAATACTTTAAGTTATGCTAAGTTGTTAGTGAGGAGATCTCTCACACACACATACACACATTGTCATTCAACCCCCATTGTTGTTCCGCAAACAATGGGGTATAGTTCATAATAAATTTATAAGAATTAAACGTTGAAAATTAGTTTTGTGTTCTTTACTTGTTTATATTTATATTTGTCAAAACTAATTATCATTACATTACTTTAAGTCATGAGTTAGTTTATTTTAACTTTATAGTTTTTGGTAACTAAGTCAAGGGGACCAACAAGTGGTATCAGAGTAGAAGGCTTATAAAACTTTTTACTAAATCTACTCAAAGTTTTTTAAAACCTAGATCCTAAATGTCCACTATAAGTAATGTACCCCAACTAGTTGATAAGAAAGGAGGCAACTACTCTGCTGTTGCTCCTTGACTAGAGCTGAAAAAATTTAACAAATAGAAAAAGTGTATGCTTTGCTATTTGACGGGAATGGAAGCCTACTACATTCAATGTATTAAGGATGGTCTTTTCAAACCAAAAACAGTTGAAGGTGTTGATAAACCTGAGTCCCAATGGAACCCTGATGAGAGGAGGGTGTCAATCAAGACCAATGCCTTAAAAGCATCATTATATCATGTCTACCAAATAATATAATAGAGTCAGTCATTAGCTGTGAGACAACTAAATCAACATGAACTGACTTGGTTCACAACTTTGAAGGTCTCTCTGATACCAAAGAAAACAGGATCATGGATCTGAAACTTGAGTATCAAACTTTCAGAGCTAAACCCTCTTAGAGTTTCTCACAAAACAACACCTATTAAAATACCATGCTCAATGATCTTACCAATGATGGTGTAACACTGTCTAAACACGAAATCAATGTGGGTTTTATGAACAGTCTCCCTGAGAAGTGACTTAGCTTCTCTCAAGGACTAAGAAATGCCAATCACACCTAGATCCTTGACCTTGCTAATATCTGTGAGAAGTTTTTCTATGAAGACAACCTAATCTCAAGGAGATACCCTGAGACCAAGAAGGCCCTAATTACTACTCCCTCGGACTCTCCCATATCAACTGCCTTCTTTTCTAACAATATTATGCTAGATTTTTAAGAAAATTACGATGATGAGGCTGATGAGAGATCTAGTGAGGAGTACCTAAGAGATCTAGAGTTAGAATTTCATTAGAGGGCCCTTTTGTAAAATTCAAAACATTTTATCTAAAAGAAAAACAAATTTTCTTGTCAAAAAGCAAATGAAGACAGTAAATGTTACAAATGTGGCTAAAAATGTCATTTTGCAAGAGATTGCTTTTCTAAAACGTCCGAACCCTCTTATAAATCATCATTGTCAAACTCCTCTTCAGTGTCAAAAGGTTTTCAACTCAAGTTTACACCAAAACTCATTCAGTCTTCTCAACATACTCAAAGTAGTCAAAATGAACCAAAGTTTCAAAAGGACTACAAGGCTAAATACAAGAAGATGAAAGCTAAACTTGCACTCCTTGAGGCTAGTCACTCTACTTCTCAATCTCCTAAACCGTTTCCATCAAAGAACAAAGGCCTAGTTGCTGATACATTGGATTAGGATGAGGAAGAAGTATCTGATGATGAGGAGATGACACAAGTCAAGGTACTAATGGCTCTAGCTGATGATGAAGTCTTTGTGGGGAAGAATCATGCTCGTAATGGTGAATGGATCGACATCACAATAAAAAAGATAAATATTCTTCTCTCTATGGATGAGGACTCTGATTGGCAAACTTATCTCAAATATATAAACATTAATCTTAAGTATATTGAAGAGCAGAGATTAAATTTGTTATCAAAATATAACAAAATCGTTTTTGAATTAAATAAGTGTAGAGATGATCTACTTGCCTTAAAACAAGCAAAGCTTGAGGCTGTAACTTTTCAAATTTAAAACATTGAACTTACAAAGTCAATGCATCAGTGAGCAAATGCCAAAACAAAAGAAGAAAATTCTTGGTGGTGAACAACTCACTGAATCATCATCCAAAAATGATGGTAAAGAAAACCCTTTCATACCTGCCTCCCTGGACTATGACCATGAAATGGTCCCAAAACCAAAAGACTAGGTTGAGAGACACAACCCTGACAACAAACTTCCAAACTCAAACACTAGAAGAATTCTAGTCCCTGAAAGTCAAACTGGTAATGAGTGTCTAAAGAGTCAGGATCATAACCCCAAACTCCTCTACCTCCACTGAAGAATCTTCAGGGAGATTCTTCAAGCTCTGAGGTAATGACATTCACTTACTAATATCACTCTCCAAGGGAGAGACCTGGGTTGGATACCATGAAACACACAAAGCCTGAAATACAAGAATCTTCAAATTAGAGTGTTTCAGGACTTGTCACTGTTTGTGATACTGAACCAGTCACATCTTTAGTTCCTACTGAAGTCAAGATCAATGACCAAGACTCCAAAATTGATGAACTTGCCAAACTGGTTCAAATGTTAATGGATGAAAAGATTAATTCCACTTAGAAGATTCAGGAATCTAAATATGTGAATCCATAGTCTGAATCATCTAATTTATTTAACTCATCCAAACTGAGTCAGGAATCTAAACCAAATAGCAAGAACACTCACTCATCCAAACTAGTCAGACCAAAACCCCTTCAGAAACCTAAGCTAAATATAAACTGTGTCATTATACCAATCAATCAACTGATGATTATTTTAGGATTCTCTACTGCATGAAATGCAAGAAAGATGATCATAGGACCTCAGATCATGATATGTATGTTGCATCACTAGATAGTAGTAAAAACTACAAGGCACAACCCTATTAGTATGCATCTCCTTCCAAACAGATCTTGAAAGCTAAGGCAAAGCCTTTCCCACCATGCACACACTGTGGCTTCAACGTCCATCGTCCTGATGATTGTCCAAATTACCGTGAGTGTGAAATATGTGGAAGTTATGACCATTTTACCTTAGGACACAATCGTGTCATTCATGTTAGAGGAGGAATACTAGCTGGGTCCTCTTAGTCCAGTGAGTCCTCCATTGGTGTGAGGTGCACTACTTGTAGAAGTAATGTGCACTCAACCACTAACCATAATCACTTTGAGCATTTTTAGAGAGGTGAAAAAATTTAGGCTAGTAAAGCCAGAGAGCCCATAAAGAGGTGGGTTCACAAGAGAAACTAACCAAGTTTATTATTTGTGCAAAGACACATCAAGGAGCCCATTTGGTACCTGGACAATGGATGCTCAAGGAGTAAGACTGGTGTCAAGAGTATCTACACAAATATGTAGAGCAACCAGTACCTAAGGTAGTGTTTGGTGATAACTCATCTTGTATTACTGAGGGATATGGTTCAATAAATTATGGTGGTATAGTTTTCTCTAAAGTAGCTTTTGTAAATGGTCTTAAATACAATCTAATTAGCATCAGTCAACTCTGTGATGCTAAATATATTGTTCAATATGATGATAAGCAAGGAACAATCTTTAATGTAAACAAAGAAATTATGTTGATAGCCCCAAGAAGAAATGATGTATATGTTCTTGACATGTCATCATTGACTCCAAATGGATCCTGATTCTTTGCCAAAGCCTCAGAAAGTGTAAATTGGCTATGGCATAAAAGGCTATCTCATTTGAATTTCAAAAACATTAATAAGCTTGCTAAGCAAAACAAGGTTCTTGGCCTTTATTCACTTGTTTATTCAAAGGATAAACCATGCTTAGCATGTGAAAAAGGAAAGCATAAGAGAGCTTCTTTCAAAACTAAACAAAATTTCTCAATCAGAAAATGCATGCATCTTCTTCATATGGATCTATTTGGACTAGTCAGTCCAATAAGAAGAATACCCTAGTCATTATTAATGAGTACTCAAGGTACACATAGGTTTACTTTTTCAGGAAGAAGAGTCAGGCATCTGAAATAATCATGTCTTTTATCAGGATGGTTGAAAAACAAAATGATGTAAAAGTCAAACAAATCAGAACTGATAATGAGACTGAGTTTAGAAATTCTGAACTTGGGAGTTTTTGTGATGAGAAAGGTATTTCTCAGAACTTCTATTCTCCCTATATAATTAACCAAAATGGTATAGCTGAAAGAAAGAATAGAACTCTCATTGAGGCTGCTAGAACAATGTTGAATGGCTCAGTACTCTCTAAGCATTTCTAAACTGAAGCAGTCAGGATTGCCTGTTATACTTAGAATAGATCAATCATTGTCAAAAGACATGATAAGACCCCCTATGAAATATTCAGAGAAATGATCCCTGATATTAGCTACTTTCATGTGTTTGGATGTCTTGTGTTCATTCATAATTACAAGGATCATCTAGGAAAGTTTAATGCAAAGGCCGATGATGGATATATTATTTCCTAGGATACTCATTTGTCTTTAAGGATTTCAGAGTCTTTAACACAAGAAAACAACAAATAGAGGAGACTTATCGTGTTACCTTTGATGAGAGTATGGAAGCCATCAGGTTCACAAATGCCTTAGTAGATAAAATTGGAATTGATGATTTATCTAGGTATCCTCCTGATGAATTTCTTCAAGAAGATGATCCATCTAGACAATATTAATCAAATTTTAATATTTCATACTACATCATTTCTCATGGTTGTTCACTTATTAAACATACACAAGAAAATCATGTCCCTAAAGTGATTTCTCTAAATGAGCAAGACACACCTCACACTGAGGATGTTGAATGTCCTCCTAACCCAATAAACATTGAAGTGACTCAAGAACAAAATATTTAGGATGAACAAATCAACAGTCAACCCACAAAAGAATCTTCAGGGAACAACACTGAAACCTCAGTACCTATCACTGAACCTTTAGTCCCTGAAGTACCTCAATCTCAAAATACCCATCTTGCATCAATAAGTTCCTATCCTATTGCTCAGGGTAGATGGTCAAAAGATCAACACATTGAACTTGTAAACATCATTGGTGAACCTGGTGAAGGCATACTTATAAGAAGTATGGCTGCCAAACTGATAGTTGTCTCAGCTAGTGACTGTCTATTTGCTGACTTTCTCTCTGAGATAGAACCTAAAAAGGTGTCCGAGGCACTAAAACATCCAGGATGGGTAGATGTTATGCAAGAAGAACTGAATCAGTTCTACATAAACAAAGTTTGGACTCTTGTTCCACTCTCTTATAGGAAGATGGCCATTGGCTCTAAATAGGTGTTCAAGAACAAGAAGGATGAAGTTAGAACTGTTGTCAAAAACAAAGCAAGACTGGTTGCTCAAGGTTTTTAGTCAAGAAGGAATTAACTATGATGAAACCTTTGCACCAGTAGCAAGGATGGAAGCTACCAAGATATTCCTTGCCTTTGCTACATACATGAACTTCATAGTTTTTTAAATGGATGTCAAAAGTGCCTTCCTAAATAGAAAACTAAAAGAAGAAGTTTATGTGAAATAGCCTTACGGCTTTGAGAGTAGTAAGTTCCCTGACTATGTCTGCAAGCTTGACAAAGCCCTTTATAGACTGAAACAAGCACCTAGGGCATGGAATGAAACTTTATATACTTTCCTTATTCAAAATAATTTTATCAGTAGAAGAATAGATAACACCTTGTTTATCTATAGATCCAAAGGAGAACTCGTCCTTGTCCAAGTGTATGTAGATGACGATATATTTTGCTCTACAAATTATAAACTTTGTAAACAGTTTGAAAAACTGATGACAAAGAAATTTGAAATGAGTATGATGGGAGAACTCTCTTACTTTCTTGGATTACAAATCAAGCATGATGACAAAAAAAATATCCATTTGTTAAGAAAAATACATCAGGGACTTACTAAAGAAATATAGTGCCTCAATAAAGACACCCATGGTTCCTCCAAATAACCTAGATCCTGACCTTGCTGGTAAACTAGTCAATAAGACCTTATAAAAAGGAATGATTAGGTCCCTAATGTATCTAACTACAAGCAGGCTTGATATCCAATTCTTAACATGTCTATGTGCAAGATATCAGGCCAATCCAAAAGAATCACATCTCATTGTTGTGAAAAGAATCTCTAGGTACCTGAAAGGTACTCCATCCCTTGGTCTGTGGTATCCAAAGTGATCAGGATTTGATCTTAAAGGATACTCAGACTCAGACTATGATGGTTGCAATATGTATAGAAAAAGCACTTCAGGTGCCTGTCAAATACTTGGAGGAAAATTGGTCTGTTGGATTGCTAAGAAACAACAGTTAGTGGCTATGTCCTCTATTGAGGCTGAGTATGTTGCTGCTGTAGGGTGTTGTACAAACATTATTTAGATGAAAAGTCAACTCAGTGACTATGACATCCATTACAAGATGGTCCTCATTTTTTGTGACAACACCAATGCCATTGCCATTTCCAACAACCCAGTCCTTCATTCCAGAACCAAGCATATATATAAGATATCATTTCATCAAGGACCACATCCTAAAAGGAGATATTGAACTATACTTCATCCCCACTAAGTATCAGCTAGCTGATATCTTCATAAAGCCCCTGGATGAACCCACTTTTACAAGACTGAAAGCTGAGCTAGGCATGCTAAACATTGATTGATCAGTCTCACTGATCAATAACGTTTAATATGGTGTAAACAGTCTCCTCTCCCAGAACCTATTTCACTGAAAACAAATATGACTCCCATGACATTGAGGGACACATTAAATGAAGTAACTAAATGCTCTAAGCCCTTAGTTACTTAATGTCCTAGGTTGGTAACTAAACACATTAAATAAAGAACAAATATTCCTTATTTAACTGTCATCGAACAGTCATAGGTCACACTTCTCCCATTTACACTCAAACTTCCCACTAAGCATTCAATGCTCACTCCTACAAACACTATCCCTTCCCAAAATGTCCTTTCAATTCCTATGTCATGCCTGCAAAAGTGCATGACAATATAACGGCTAAGCAATAGCTAAAACAAAAGGGATTGTGACATTAGTGGGTGGTGGTATTTAATGCGGACACCAAACGTTTTTCAAAACTATTTAAAAATAATTTTGATAATAACTCAACCTTTTTTTCAACCTCACCTATGAATACCCCATCAAAACAAGAAACATACACAAACATTTTACAAAAGCAAAAAAACTCTGCAAAAAATTTATCTCAAGCAAAAGTGTGTGTGTTCTTCATTTTTCTAGGTAAAACCTTTTTTTATTTAAAATCATTTTCTTGTGGTCATATCACGTACGCGCCAACGATCTAAGTTATCCAACCTAGTGACCATTCGTCGTGATATAGTCTAAAAATCTTTTTCTTATCAAGTTGCGTGAGTGATCTAAGTAAATACCAACTTAGTGACCATCCTTCTTGATGACATATCAATATACGCGTCAGTGATCTTGGTTGAATTTGACCTTGTGACCATCCGTTAGTGATATATTTGTCATTGTCCTTTTTCAAAATCTTTCAAATGGCATCAACCAAAGCAATCAAATATGCCCTCAGTGTGGTGATTTTACTGTTGAATCTGTCCAATTTCAAAGTAACAACTTTGTGGGTAATTTCAACTACCCATAAAGTGTCGGCCTACAAAGATATTTGCAAATATTTAATGAACTGCCCTTTGGCTGTGGCCTTTACAAAAACACCCTCAGTGTTATACCAAAACTTCCTCAGGGAGTTTTGGTGTACTGTTATTGTTTCAGACCTACACCCACCTATTGACAGCTCTGAGGCTCGTCCTCCTAAGGAGTTCATAATCAAGTTCTCAGTGATGAATGGCAAAAAGCCATTGACCCTTGACTATAAAACCTTCTGTGAATCCACTAGACTTGATTATAACAAAGGCAACTATGTTGCTCATCTCTCTCTTGAGGCTGTTAAGGCTGAACTGGCCAAAATTGAAATAAATGAAGCCCTTATTCAAAATAATCATGCATTGAAAACATCATTTCCTTTGGCTTAGAGGATTCTGTTTACTTTGGTTGTTCAGGTCCTTAACGGGAACTACTCATCTACTAAACAGTTGAATTTCATTCAGCAGTTGCTAGTCTTCAGTCTCCTTACATGGACTAGGATCGATATAGGAGAGGTCATTTTTAGTGATCTTCTAACCATGCTTATGGCCATGTCTAGGCAAAAATACGTCTCCTACCCTAGATATGTCTCATGTGCCCTAGAAGTGTTACTAGGTTCCAAATACTCTTAGGACCAAAAATTTGGAGTCTTCCTAATACCCCGAGTCAATTAAATTTTACAAAGGACACATCCAAAGTCACCCTTATTGAATTGGCGGCCTCAATGATTGCTGTTAACAATCTTGAATCTTCAGTGACTTCACTTCCTTGTTCTAAAAAGAAGAACAAGAAGAAGTCTTAGACTGTGTCTCAACCCAAACCAAAGACATAGGGCCCTGAGGCTTCTAGAGCACTCCCTCAAAAGAGGAAAACACCTAAGACTCAAAAAACTTTTGTTGTTCAGACCACTAAAACACCACCCAGTGAGAAGGTGCCAATGGAGGATTTTGATAAAACCTAGTTAGTCTCCTCGGGCCAAACTGCTCATCCTCAAGATACAGAGGAAAACACACAACCCGCTGTTAAGGGATTCCATTCTCCACTCGATGAGGGCACTAGCACATCAAAGCCTTTGCTTGAGGGTAAAACGAATGATCTCAAAGACTCAAAAGGAAATAAACAACCTGCTGATATGGGATTGCTTGCCACTCACCCTGATGATGGTATTAGCAAAACTCAGCCTTTACCTGAGGGGACAAACATTGACCCTAAAGACTTAGGGAGTCTTACATAACTTGTTGATAGGGGTCAACCTAAAGCCTTGGTTACTGATCAATTAGGGACTATCACTAAGTACCAGGTGGATAAAACCTAATCCACTCGATTTGAGGTGTCAGGCCCTGACCACAACAAAGGCAAAAATTCATTTGAAGTGGAGCCAAATACTGAAACCTTGTTACTCACCACTGTTTCTGGCATTCAAGCCCTATTGGATGATTTTGAGGATGAACTCAAAGATGCTAGTGATGATGATGTCTTTGAAGCTGGAGATGAGATGGATGAAAATATTTAAGAGCCTGATACTAAATAAACTCAAACACATCATTCCACTAAAGAACCTATCTCCACAGAGCATCAGTCTCCATCACCACCCAAGGATGATCTTGAATCTTCAAAGTCTAAGAAGACCGCTGATGCCTTAGACTCTGAATCATCCTTATGTTCTAAAACTTTCAAGCTCTATGACAACTACATGCCAATCACTGAAAGACAGTTGGTAAGAAATCTCCAACATTTTTCATACATGACTTATGCTCATGTTGCTGAAGATAACTTGGAAAAACATGAGGAAGTTGCTGCCTCATATACTAATCTGAAATGGAGCATTGATGACTTTCATAGACCAACCTTTAAACAGTTTGAGAACACTGATGCTGCTCTCAAAAACTATCAATAGATTATCAATCTCTTCAAGACTGATCATAAATACAGGAATCAGGAGGATCCTTGATAATCTTAGGAAGTTCAGAATGCAGTCAAAGAGGATTTTGCCTTGAACAAGAAAGTTCTTAAGGCTGTAGAGGCATACACCATGAATTCCACCAACCTCACTAAGCTTCTTACCTCGGTGAAGACCTTTGACTTTCCTGGTCTCATAACTGATGTTGATTCTTTGAATGCTGCTGTCACTGCTCAAAATGATCATTTGGCTAAATGTACTAAGTCCTCTACCTTAATGGCCTAGAGTGTTAGTCCTAGGATGACCCAGATTGAAAACACTCAGGCTAGCATTCAGTCTGGTCTAGCATCCCTCAAGACAGACACCTCAAAAATCAAGTCCATAATGACTGAGATCTTTTGTGCCTTTAAAGGACAGTCCTTCTCCACTCCCTCAAGCAGTGTGCCTACAACAACACTTGCTATCACTAAAGGTCCAACAACTGTTAGGGGAGAGTTCAGCTCACACTGCTACCATGAGTCCTACTGAAGAAACTCCTTCTCAAACTGAGGGGGAGAAAGCTAAAATGGAAACTAAAAAAAAGAGCTTGATGTTGCAAATGTTAAAAAGAAACATGTACAAGAGCCTCAAGCCACTGAGCCAATTCCAATCACTATTGTCAGACGAATAACAAAGCCTAATCTTGAAGTAGAAATGATTGGATCTTCATCAAGACTTCAGCTCATAGATACCATTCTTGAAGTCGAAACTCCCTAACCTGAAACTAAAGTAATTGGATCATCATCTCAACCCAATGTCCTTGTCATTGATATTACATCACCTGTACAACCTGAAAGTCCACAAGTTGTTCTCAGAGTTGATAGAGGGAAGGGTATAGCTAAAGACATTGACAAATCACCACCAAAGCTAGTCAAAGCCTCAAAAAAAGTTTGTCCGGATCCTAATACCCCAGTGCTTATACCTTATGAAATTCAGGGAAAGATGTATCAGTTTACTAAGGAGCAATATCAGGCTAACTTAGACAAGGAGGATAAGCTGGAAAAGGCTGCCAAAGAAGCAAGGCTATTGGAAATAAATAAGTTTGAGCTAATCAAGGTTGTACATAAAGTGGTCAAAGAAGCTGGAGTAGATCCAAAAGCTCTTCAGAACTTAAAAGGTGGTCAGGAGTTCATCAAGAAGCAAAAATCTAAATTAAATGTCCTTAACAAAGAACGCATGAAGAAACTTGCAAAGGCAAAAAAGCTCAGGAAGAAAAGGACTGATCAGTACAGATGGACCACCTGCAGCAGACTCAAGCTTGAGATAATCATTGACATCCACATTCATCCAAACACAAAGCATGTTATTATCACAGTCTATAGAGACAATGATCGAAGGAACTTTGATGTTCACAACCCCTTCATGTTTGGTGATTTTTGGGTAACTGAATTAGATGAATTGGGTCCTATCATTCAAAAGAAGAAAAACAAAGTTGTTGGTGAACTGATGACATCCTTGGGAAAGAGATATAACAGACTGAAGGCAATCCTAAGGAACTTGGAATCAACCCAACTCCTCCTGCCACTAGACAAGTTCTTTCCCTAACCTCAGGCATAATGAGGAAGCATCAAAAACTAGAACCTGAGGTTCGCATTCCTGGAATTAAATGCAACAGAAGCCTTCTTGAGTGAATTCAATTTGTCAACAACCTGGTGATTGAGCAGCCTGAGAATGGAATGTTCTTTATTGATATCTTTGGCGATGAGGCATTTCAAAGAATGAGTGACATCCATAAGGTTGATGTTGAAACCCTGCTGGCCTACCTGGTGACGACCTCAAACATTAATACTCCTACAAATCAAAGGTTTTATGCAGCATTGAGGAGTATGATTGATAGTCATCCTGACAAAGAGAAATTAAACTCAAAGAAAGTGAAGCTGGAAGCTGTTGGATACTCACTGAACTGAGTACTTTTGTAATTTGTGGTTTATGTTTTGTAATAGACTGATAGGACTGTGTAACTCCCAGTAAATAAAGTACTTTTAGTTATCAATATCCTTTAATTCTTTCTAGACTCAATGTAAGAAGAAGTTGTATTTACTCACTTACACTAAAAAACACTTAGGCTATATTTATATCCAAATAAGAGGAGATTATTGGGCCAAATCAGTGCCTAATGATTTTTTACTTGGATTTGAATACAAAATATTCTAAGTGTTAGATAACCTTAAACATTCTAAGGTTACTAAGTGAACAGTCACTTAGTGAGTTACCTTTAAGTGTTCAACCTGAGTCTACAAGAAAGACTCAACCATTTAGTGAGGTGGTACTCAATGAATGAAGTCCCTGAGCCAAAGAAGAAGGTAATGGGTTCAGTGAGTTATGAGAATAGACTCTCTGAACCCTATACGATCTCCAATAACTAGAAGTTCCTAAAGACAAGAGCCTAAAGAATAGGCAGGATAGTTTGAAAGGATTAGTTCAAGTACTTATCCATCTGAAGTCAAACTATCCTGAATATGGTATAAGATAAGGTCAGTGTCAACATTAACCTTAGAAAGTATGTTTGTCCCATGCTTAGAATAGAATTGTAATAGAGACAAACCTGTACAATATGTACTGGCCAATCAACCTTAGGACACACACTAATCACCGTATGACCCTACTTAAGTAGTATAAATAGACATGCCTTATAAATGGAGTAGATTAAGTTTGTGCATTCAAAGTTGTATCTTTCACAAACACCTACTCCTCCAAAATCAACTAAGTCCCTAAACAAGCTTAGTTGGTTAGCATAGTTGTCAACTTAGCATAATACTTTAAGTTATGCTAAGTTGTTAGTGAGGAGATCACGCACGCACACACACACATTGTCATTCAATCCCTATTATTGTTCCGCAAATAATGGGGTATAGTTCTTAATAAATTTATAAGAATTAAACGTTGAAAATTAGTTTTGTGTTCTTTACTTGTTTACATTTATATTTGTCAAAACTGATTATCATTACATTACTTTAAGCCATGAGTTAGTTTATCTTAACTTTATAGTTTTTGGTAACTAACTCAAGGGGACCAACAGTATTGTTGTTGATTTCGGATTATGATTCTGGATTTTAAAAATTAAAGATTTAATGTTTGACCAGATGAGATCGATTTTTGGTTGAGTTTCAACTTTATTTATTTGGTTGCTGATTTAGTTTTTGTTTGTTGAGATATGTCCAGTTCATGTTGCTTCATTTCTTCATTTGAGTTGAGACCTGTTTTGACATCTCTTGTTACAGGTTGCATCAATTTTGGATTTTGGACTTGAATTGAGTTTTAGTTAGTTGAGACCCGTTGGTTGCTTCCTTTTTAGATATTGTGGTTAGTTGAGACCCAGACATGTCTGTTTAGGTTGCTTCGTTTTCTGGAATTCTTAGTGAGTTGAGACCAGAACATGTTTGTTTCGATTGCTTCGTATTTTGGTTAGTTGAGACCTATTGGTTCTTTTGTATTTTGATTTGATCCCGAGTGAGTTCTACTGAGACCTGCCTTATTTAGGTTGCTTCGTATTTTGGTTTGATCCCAAGTGAGATCGATTAGCTTTGCGTTTGTTAAAGATTTAGATTATTTCTTTGAAGAAGACTACCGCTTAATAATATTGGATTTTATATTTGTAACAAGCCGGGCATGATTAATATCTATGCTCCATCTTGAGGAGGATGTTAGAATTAGTAGTAAGGTTTATTAGGCCCATTAGTATTAACCTAGGTTAGTCTCCAAGCTAAGTAAAGGTTATATATATTCTTATAATCTTTTCTATTTTATCAAGTCAATAAAATGTAACTCTTTTTGTTCTTTATCGCTTCCCCAACTCTGTTTACAATCTTGATTCTTTTTTTCTGATCAACACCCAACCCCAATTACAGAACACCTACGTGTCCCTTATAATTTTGAATCTCCAAAGGAACATCCGAATTATGTTGTTTTAATTTTCAAAAAAAGATTTTGGTATGGGTTTTTTTTCTTGGTTGATGTTTGAACCCAAGTAGGTGTTAATATGATGGGTTTATATAAATCTTTAAAGATCTTTTTTTGATGTACATGGCAAGAGGCAATCAGAGATTAGCATTGCATCTTGTCACACCCCGACAATGGCGGAAACTCGAGAATGCAACATAATGATCAATCATAACACAAGGTACAAAATAGAGAAAACTACATTGCATAAACTCCAAGTGCTATGAAGACCATCAACCTTGAACAAACTCAAGTGATGTCCCAAACCGCAACTAAAATCCACAAATCTCTTACATTTATTCATATGCCCTCGCAGGAGACCATAACCAAACTTAATCTTAAATATCCAAATACTAAAATCAAACAACAAGCAAGCAAGACTTCAAACGAAATTCCATACGGGATACTTCTAAGTCTGCTATCAATCACCAAACTACTCATCTTTTACTTCACCTGAAAATGATACTCAAAAACGTCAACAATAATGTTGGTGAGCTCGTAGGTTTGACCTTAAACCCAAAAGTTGTGCCAATATTTCAACAGTAACATAGTGACTATATGACAGTGAGAAATAAGCTAACAAATCCAAGACATAGCATCCCCGCTAGTCATATCTCAACATCCAATAATAAATCTGGAGTTACAACTCCCAAATCACTAACGCACCTAAAGGGCCTACCAGTTGGAGCACTATATTAGGGCGTACCACACAGAACCTTGCATGCCAAACACAGTACATGCAAGTACCACACAGAACCTTGTATGCCAAACATAGTACATACAAGTACCACACAGAACCTTGCCATGCCAAACACAGTACATGCAAGTAAATCAACACATAATATTCACATAACAGTCATAAGCACATATCTTATCCCAAAAACAAAACCACATTTCGCACAGATCAATTCAAAACATTTCAAAACACATTGAGTATACAATTTTCCCCTATGGAAAAACAAAAAAAAAGTTTGGGCCTGTACGAGAACTCAAACTTAAGCAAAGCCTTAGCAACCAACTTCTACTACACAAGCAAATTCAACGACGCTCGTACACTACCTAGTCCAATTTAATGTGTCTCCATTTTAATCAATCACTTCCAAAACAATCTTAACGTTTGATGCATAGAGTTTAGACGCGTTGTACAAGTACTCAAAATAGTTTTTAGTGGTGTGATGATTGACGACTTATCTCCACAATCATATCAATCTCATTCTTTGATAATACATACTTATACTATTTAGCGTAAATAGATAAGTAATATAATAAATATTTATAATTATTAATTATAAATATATCTCGACAAGTCCATTCGGTACACCTTAATCACTTCAAAATAATCATTCCTTGATTGAAAACGACACGTTTAATCACAACAAACACCTCAGGAAATTTTCGAGAAAATTTATATTTTTTCGTCTTTTAGTGAATTTATTAATTAAATAAAATAATAAAATAATATTTTATTATTAAAAATCAAAAATCATGTTTTAAGTAAAATTTCTAAGTATAAACTTTTTACAAAATTTCGACATGACCCGTATGTGTTTACAACGTTTTTTCAAGGTTTCAAACCTTAATTTCCAAACACTTTTCACAATTCGACACTTTTTGACAAAATTCTAAAATCTCAAACTTTACTTCACACCAAAACGTTTTCCCCCCCCAAAATAACGATCAATATCCCTTTCGTAAATACATTTCGCTTTTCAAAAAGTCCAACAAAACTCCAAAATGACAAATAACGCTTATGGGCCCGTCAAGCCCAACAAGGGTCCATTAGGACATTTATAAGTCCAAAATACTATTTAAGTCCAAAACCAAGGTCCATTTTCATATATAAGTATATACTTATATGTAGAAATAATCCGGACCACAATAAGCCCTCCCGTTAAGCCGTGGCTCAAATAGACTTATTAGGCCGTGAGTCCATAAACTCCAAAATACGTATATTAAGCTTTAAAATAAGCTAATAAGCTACGTATCGCTTTTGGTTACTACCATAAGCCTCAAAAATAGTCCACAACATATGCCATAACACAAAAATAATCAAAATCACTTTCCTAGTGACTTTAGGAATTTACACGTGGCCTTTAAGCCCAAATAAGCCAAGAAATAGCTTAAAAATAAGCCCGAATAAGCTATACAGGCAACTTATCAAAAATATATATTCTAGCAACATATATTATTTAACCATCACGACCACAACATCAAAACTACAAAAACCCTTATTTTCTTTTTCACTATTCACGAACCAAACGCACCCTTTTAATTCATTTCGCTTCTAAAAATCGATTTTCACAACGATTAACTTGAAAAACTAATATCTATACATCAAAATAAACCCAAAAGGACAAACAGAATTTAAATTTGAAAAATAACAAGAAATTCTTTAAATTTGTAGATTTCGACACGAACCGGACAACCCAAACGTTGTTTAAATGAATAACCAAACACTAGAATCAACCCCAAATATTTATGTCTTCATGTTTTCTTGATAAAAATTCAAAAATTATGAGTGTGTGTGTGTTATAGGCAGCAGACGAACTATACACACACAAGAGAAGCGTGTGTTTTTTTATTTTTTGTAAATGGAATGGATTATGATGAAAATAATTCTAGTGGAAGCATATATGTGTACATCTCTTAGACAAAGGAGCTAAAATTTAGCCTCCTTGTCTCTCTTTCCAACCATAATTGGCCATGGGATCCAAGGGAGTCCCGGGCCTTTCTTTTCGTGTCGAAATCACTTAAAAGCTCATAAAACTCAACCGTAAAATTTATCCCAAAGTTAATTAGCATTTTTATTCACTTTAAAAATATTTTTCCATTAACTTAGAGTATTCACTTGCCATATTTACACTTTAAACCCTTCAAAATTCAATTTGGACATTAACGGACGTGTCAAACTCATTTTTCGGCATTTCTCAAAATTTACGGGTCAAACCACCCGGAATACACATAACACAATAATACCTTTAAAAAAAGATTATTAATCACAATAAACCTCAAATCATCACATATCTCATAAAATCACCACCGTCAACACGGTACAAAATCTGAATAAACTGACAAAAGTCAAATAGTCAAAGGACTATTAATGAAATATTAAGAACACAAAAAGAGCAAAGGTTACACATCTTACTGGTAAGATGGGCAAGCTCTTACCGCGTCTGACGGAAAAATAAAAAAACAAACAACATTCGCCTCTTACCGCGTCTGGCTGGTAAGCGGTAAGAGATCAGTCAGATATTTTTCGAAAAAAACAAACACCCCTTGAGTTGATAACTAGTAAATTTATTAAGTCATTAATTGAGTGTTTATTTGGTGCTTAAAATAATCGACCACTTAAAAGAAAAAGCCATGGGGTTAGGATCTCTCAATTAAGTCGACCTTTTATTATACTTTTACATATTTACTCTTCCACTACATTTATTCAATAATTTTTTTATAATTCAGACACTTTATTTAGCACATAAAACAAACAACCATTTATTTATCTACAAACATACAACATATATATAGACATTCACTTTAATTTCACAAGACTTAATAAATAAACTAAACAAACAAGCCCTTAGATTGTGTTCATAAAACAAAAACTAAGTATATTTTTGTAAGAATTTCTCTATATTGTGCCCAGGGCATAGGATAAAAAGGCAAAAAGGACTGAGGGACAAAAAAATATATTTTTTATGGGTCTCTAAGTACTTTTTTATGAGTCAATGAGTACTTTTTGCCTTCTTATCTTGTGCCCTTAGGGCACAATATAGAAAAACCCTAACATGTTCCACTTTAGCCCTCTATCTTTGAAGATATGATCATATCCAAATAAACATTTCATCAAGTGTAAATAACTTTGCTCAATTGACACTTTTAGTCCTACATATTTGGTTTGACTATCATTAAATTTATATCTTTAACAAACTTAAGCGTTGGTATTAAGGGCGGCAATTTTCGACATGACACGATAAACGACACGAACCCGACACGAAGTTAAACAGGTTTGGGTTGAGGATAAACAGGTTTGGGTCAAAAACAGGTCAACCCGTATAACCCGTTTAATAAACGGGTCATGTATGGGTTGAGTAAGTATTAAACATGCTAACATGTGAACCACTTTATGTATATAAGCCTTTAAAAATAAAATACATAACTTGGTTTTTCTATTGGATTTGGATTAAATGTATTTTGTTATGTACTAAATTCAAGTGAATTATGATTATACGAAGTAACTCATATGTATTGAAATTGCCTTATAGTTATTTGTATGTTATTTATATCATTTTTTAGATCGTTATATCACTTTTGGATTTAAACTAGTTAAATTGACAAACCACTAACTTTATTCAACACATGACTTATTTACTTAAATAAGTTAAACATGTCACAAATGGGTTACACGTGTTATGCATGTCTGAGTTAGGGTTGAGTTTCTTGACACGATTAATAAACGAGTCGTGTTTGGGTAGAGGTTATACTAACCCGCCAACCCGCGAACCTGAATAGGTCAACACGAATACGATTCGATTGCCAATGGATCGAAGAATCTTAAGACTATGTTTATTCATAATCTTCCCCAACCCAATCTCTCATTAAAATATTATTTTTTTACTCCTCCACATATACAACCAATACATACAACTAATTCTAACTTTTTTACCATTTAACAACAACCCAACCCAACCTAAAATATAATTTGTTGTAAAACAACGGGCCTATTAGCACAATAAGAACAATAAGCAAGAGTATAGAAGAAGAAGATAGAACTTATTATTGGTGTGCCTCACATTACATTAGGTGCATCTATTTATAGGGACCTCAATATCATTGGTACTAAGTACACTATAGGGAGTTACAAGACTAATCATAATGGTGGAGGTTACAAGACCAATCATAAATGTGTAGGTTACTAGTTAGGGGTATAAATGTGTACAATCATTACTAATAAATATTCATAACATTACCCCTTGATTGTACATCATTCAAATTATAATGAATACGCTGTGTATACTGCCTTATTAAAAACCTTGCTAGGAAAAAAACCTAGTGGGAGAAAACCATAGCTAAGGGAAAAAGAGTGCAATGCGTATTTCCCCCTCATGATCACTTCACTTGAGCTCGCTGAATCGCCGCATTCCGATGCCATATACCAATTTCTTGAATGTTAAGGTAGGAAGTGCCTTGGTAAATAAATCTGCTAGATTGTCGCTTGAACGAATCTTTTGGACAATAATATTACTATTCTTTTGCAAGTCATGAGTAAAAAAACTTCGGTGAAATGTGTTTGGTTCTGTCACCTTTAATAAATCATTCCTTTAGTTGAGCAATGCATGCCACATTATCCTCATGTAAAAATTTTGGTCCCTTATTTCCAGCATAAACACTACAAGATTCACCTATATATAGTATAACATTTCTTGACTAAATACATTCTTGACATGCTTCGTGGATTGCCAAAATTTCTGCATTATTTAGATGAATTGGATGCATTTGATTGCTTTACAGAAAGCCATGAAATTGTAGTATCGCCATGTGTGAATACATAACTCAATTGATACCGACCAATGTGAGGGTAAGACCTATATCCTGCATTTTCATAGCCAACTAAATTTGTTTTGGATGAGTTAGTAAAATATCAGCCCATTTTTTGTACCTTGAAGATATCGATATTTGCTTGATCTCATTAAAATGCCTCCTCGTAGGACATGAGCTATATCTTGCTAAAGAAAATGATATATCCAGTCATGTATGACTAATTAGAAACATCAATGATCATATGTCACTTAAATAAGGTACTTCAGGACCAAGAATGTCTTCATCATCTTTCAGAGGTCGAAAAGGGTATTTTTCTACATCAAGTGACCTCATCGCTATTTGAGTGCTTAGTGAATGTGATTTATCCATATTAAACCTTTTCTAAACCTTTTCCGTGTATGCTTCTTGGTGGACTAGAACTCCATCATCAAGATATTCAATTTGAAATCCAAGGCAACACTTTATTTTCCGAGACCTTTCTTCTTGAACTCTTCTTTAATCATTCCATCGCCTTTGGAAGCTCCCTAGGAGTTCCAATTATATTTAACTAATCAACATATACGGTTTTTATTACGTACTCAGATCTAGAAAATGCATGCGCAAATAGAATCATTTTTGTAGCCTTCTTTCAACAAATACTTGCTAAGACGATTGTACCACATGCTTCCAGATTGTCTTAACCCATACAAGGACGTATTTAATTTGATTACATACTGTTTCCGGTAATTTTTCTCATATGCTTTAAGCATTAAAAATCACTAGCATGCTCCATTCATTTTATATTTTGTAATGAAATCTCAACATCACATAAGCTCTACTCATATATCTTTTAGACGCATATAAATTATTTGTCATATTGTCAGACTTATACAATATACGTTATTGGATCCATCACATGTGAACATGTATCTCTATGATCATTTCCAAGTCTTTGAGGAAATATACATGCGCTATCACTTGTAACATATGCATAATTTAATTTTGCTTTCTTATAAAGACCGATGCATATCAATAAATTTTACATATTCTTATATACGGACTTCAATTCCCAGTAACTATGTCTCGTCAAAAGAGCATTCAATATTCCATTACTCCTTTGCGTCTTTATATCTTTTGGTAACTTATTTATGCATTTGCACTTCGTGCGGGTATGCTTTTATGATCCCCACCTTGATTATAGCGCTATCTTATTTATTTATATAATCATTACCATGACTATTATCATATATAATAGTATTATCGATGTCGATTCATTACTTTATGATTCCACACTTTTCTAGACATTATATTATATCATGTATATTTATTGAGATCTCATAGTTTTTTACCAACCCGGGTTTCCAAGGACTTTCGTGTCTAGTGTCTCTTTAGGAGACTATTATAGGGTCTTTATTACCTTGATTCGATCATCATGATATTCTTGCTCCATTGAATTTATTAATTCGAGGACTTTTTATTTGGAATCGATTGGTCTATCATGTTGCATGCATGTCATAGACTCACTACCAATCATTGGTTTTATTGCTGGGACAAACATTGTAATTGGTATATATGATCTAGTCACTTTATTCAGGTCACTAAATATGTCTAGCAATTACTAGATCTGGAATATAAATTGTCCCTTAAACTTCAAATTCATATTCTTTAGTGTAAGGATCAATATTTATATTATAATTCATTCTAAGTATCTCGCTCCTCATTCTCTCATTGAATGAATTATCACTTTCAACATCCTATTTTGTACGTTGTGTTGGACATCATCTCCTATATAAAACAAGCTTACCTTGAACTAGATCTTGAACCAAAATTATAAGAAATTTACATGTGGCATTTAATTTGATCCGGTGGTCCTAAATAATAGTTACCTTTAAACAAAAAAACACCTCCCATTAATTACCCTATTTATGATAAACCCTCAAGCATTTATATCCTCCCAACTAATTAAAAAAAACACCTCCCCATTAATTATTCATTCGATCAAATAAATGATCATAAAATCCTATTCGATCAAATAACTGATTCTAAAATCCTATTTATTCGATCAAATAACAATTACAAAAAATGTGGATTAATTTAATAGTTTTTCCAGTCTATTATCACAAACCCAAAATCAGATATATTAATCTTAACAGTTCTGAAAATCAAGTGCGTTTTGATTTATGTTGTTGAATCATTATATTCATGTAAGTATTAATTTTTAATTAATGTAATAAGAATCATGAATTAGGTATGATTTTGTGTTTTATACAATTTGTTGTTGAATTAGTTTTCAAGCAATCAAGTTATATTAAATAATGAAATATGTGTTGTTATTAAGAATCAAGATATTGTGTTTTAATTATTTCTTTTACCAAATTGCTACCAGTGATCTATAAAAATGTTCTATTTTGAAACTTATTATGATGTCAGAGTGTCGATTTTGATAATGTAACTAAGTTTAAAACTTAATTGAGGTACGGTTTAATGAAACCCGCCCATTTTGTTACTTTTTTGAGGTAAGGTTGAATAAATCCCAAAAAAACGCCCCTTATTTAATGAAACGTAACAATCTGGCATGATTTGTGGGATTTATTAGTATTTTCAAAATATTTTCCAAATATTTTCCTTACTTATCCATATAAAATTTCAAATTTTGAATAACATTTTAACCTAATTTGTAATCTATAAATTGGCATCTCATTTACAGATATTATCACTGGTATTTCATCCATATCTCCCTTTGCAAATTCGTGACATCAAAAGGTAATTTATTTCAAACTAAACATGAATATAATGACAATGTTACTCTGCATCACTGACGTTTGTTTATTTTTGAAGCATCAAAGAATGGATCTTACACAATTATGTGACATTGACCCAATGCTCGATGATATTAAGGTCCTTGCTTGATGCATTAGCATCTAGAAAGCCCATCCGGCAGGGGACCCTAATAATGTCTGGAGTTTAGACATTGTACTTCAAGATCCTCAAGTTTGCAGATTCTTATTTAAACAATTTTTATCAATACTAATACCAAGATGTGTTTAATATGTTTGTATTAACAATGATTTACATAAGTAATATGCTTATATGTATATAAAATTGTGTTATGTTTAAGGGTAATCAGGTTTAAGCCACATGTAATAAGGACCATATTAACAAATTTTAGGGAATTGGTAACTTTAGTGTTGGCAATAATTCAGGAAAGTTTCCTTTACTTACTTACAAATACAAGATGAATTTATATAAAAGCACCTCTGTGACAAGGGAAGCAAGCTTTGATAACAACAGCTGTGGTTTTAAGTTTGAACCGTTTCCAAATTTCTACACAAGAAAATATGTTGCATCTGATATTATTGGTTAGCTATTATATATTATAGACATATTGCCAAACTAATAAAACATGCATACTGTCTTGAACTATATTAGTCCATCCGATAAAAAGATGCCTTTTTAGCTTAACAGGAGACAATATCCGATAGTTGTTTGTTTTTCCATGACAATTAATAAAAGTCAAGGCCAAACATTGTCTAAGATTGGTCTATACTTGGAGCGCCTGGGTTTTTCACATGGACAACTTTATGTAGCGGTTTTAAGGGTAAAGAGCAAGAGAGGTCTAAAACTGTTATGTTGCGATAAATATGGCATCTATTGCAATCACAAAACAAATGTTGTGTATAAATAAGTACTTCATCGACTATAAGTTTCCATTAATTATTTTAGTTTGTTTACTTTAAAATAATACATTGAATATGGTTTCTGTATTTTTCAGCATGTCATATTATGTGGATTTCATTTCTTTAAGCATGATGTCTCTTATGTATTTTTATATTTAAATCATTTTTTCACTACATTTTATTGTGTAAGAAGAAGGTTAAAGCTAGCCGCCCATCGGGCGGGCCTTGAGGCTAGTACTCTATATTGCACAATTACAATATGTCATATGGGAATTATATAGTTTGCGACCAAAACCATTCTAGTGGGGAGGATTCATTATAGATTGTTGGCATGATGCGGATTTATGTTCTATCTTTTAAAAACAAATGCCCCATAAAACTTATAAATTTGTTCTCATAATTATTGGCTTCACAATCAATTGAAGACGTTTTATTAATGTTTCAACAAAAGCAATTCGTATATGAACATGGACTACTTTAAGTTCCAACACTTTTTCCAATAATCGACCATAACTTGGAAGTATTCACCACCATTCTCGACTATATAATTTGGAAAACCGTGCTCATATTTTATTTGTCGAGCCACGAATCACGCTAACTTTAAGTCGCGTATTTAATGATCATTTTGATGATGCATCGATTTCAAAACTCAAAATGATCCACATGGAGAATGTATAGGCTTACATACATCCCTTGTATACTCTTTCCAAAAACTTTATAGGAGAAAGTCCTTACTATAATTTGGTGGTGATAGACGGAAACTTTCATCGAGAACAATCAAATTTATCTTTGAAGAAACGTATTATTCTTTTATATATTTCGCATCATCATTGACTCGTGATGGTCCAACCGGTCATGCCACATAATACAATAATCTTGCAAATTGTTTATGACCACTTTTGTACTTCAACCGCACTTTACTTAATGCGAAATCTTGGCACATAAACAACTAGTTTATGAACACATGCGCTTCAATTACATGTGACTTTATGTTAAAGTAGAATAATATGATGAAACTAATACATCATCACTTTCATAATTTTGTATCTCAAATCAAATTTATATAAGCACTTTTATGACTTTCACATTGTTCAATATAAAACAATTTTATAGTTTCAACATAGTTTAGTAATATGCACATTAGCCTATACCATTATCAAACAAGAAACACATCTTTTGTACTTGTGAAGTTACATATTTCCAAAACATACATATATCACTAACCATTTAATAAAGGGTCTCGTAAGCAAATAAAATCACATAATGATGCTCACATATATCACAAACTCAATGACATAATTAAAGTCAAGACATCTTAGTTTTTCGTTTATTTAATTATACCGATTTAATACTATTTCTTCTATCAACAATCAGTTTACTATAAAAAATATCTTCATTAGTAACCTTATCTTATATATATATATACATATATATATATATATACATATATATATATACATATATATATAGAGGATAAACATTGGTTTTTGTTACTTTTCCAATTGGAGATTGAATTGATAAATAGAAGAAACACTAAAATACTAAAAATGTGCTTGTGTTTTATCAAGTTTTTGCAAATGTTTCTAACAAACTAATACTTTAAACAATGTACTTAAATTGTTACAATAGATTGGTATGTTGATGTACATTTCTGCTGCAATACCCTCCTGCTACAGATTACTACTAACACTACTACTGTACTACTATTATTGCAAGAGATTGCAGATACAAAAGTATGTTCTTATGCTTAAGGCACTACATAGTATTGTGGACATGGGATTATCTACTCCTTGAATGATTTTTGGAAGGACACAAATATGTAGTAAACGTACCTATTTATCAATCAGTATGCAAGAAAATCTTATAAATTATGGTGCTTTTATTGTTAAAATAAGTATAAAAATCAAACCTTTCACGCTTTTAAAACAAACAACAAATCATGTAATATTGGTTGAGGGAGCTCACTCCTTTTATAACATTTTATTCAGTTGCTCCCCAAGTTCCTCAATTTAACAGCTCCAAGGGCAGAAAGTGCATAAATAACTTGAAACCACCAATAAAAACGTTTAGTACAAGTTACAAGAACCAATTAATCTGTATCATTGAATATACTTTTACACGTTATTTTCTGTGACAAAAAACTTGGTTACCTTATGTAAGCTTCTGCCATAGACGAAGCATCTCTGTATATTAGGGCTGAGCAAATAGACCGGTGGACCGGACCGGACCGGAAAACCAGACCGAACCGGACCGACCGGACCGGACCGCGGTCCGGTCCACGGTCCGGGGTTTTGGACCAATTCGGTCTTCGGTCCGGTCCGGTCCGACCAAAAACCCGAGATTAAGCCTTATAGGACCGGACCGGACCGAGGACCGAACCGGACCGGACCGACCCGGACCGGACCGTACCATTTCGGTCCGGTCCACGGTCCGGCTTTTTAGACCATTTCGGTCTCGGTCCGGTCCGGTCCTAGCCGGTCCGGTCCGGTTTTGGACCGTTGCTCACCCCTACTTATGAGTATACAGATTAAACAGCAGAGATGATGGCTTCATACAAAAGCTTAAGGAAATAAACTATCGTAATGATCTATATTTTCATAAAATAAGATTTAGTATTTTTGACCCATGAAGCATCAAAGTTATTACAATTTCCCCATATATTTCAACGCAAACTATATTAAGGAGTGAGCAGGCATGGCGGTTGCACTTTTGGATGGAGGAGGATTAGTTAGCATGTGAACAACTTCCCTCATAGTAGGCCTAGCCGTACTCTCATCTTCCACACAAATCATTGCGATTTTGAAGACATTTACAACACTTACCAATGGATAGCCTTTGAGCCTGGTATCCAACACTGCTAGCAC
>BQNB010015841.1:0-57822 GCA_026074375.1 Tanacetum coccineum
ATGAGAAATTTGCCGGGGTCTCCAAGTTTTTCGGGTAACTTTTTGAGGAGGACCGCCGAACAATGCTCATTTAAAGGTGTTCTTGCTAATTCAAACAATTTTTCTTTGTTGCTAATTAAACTCTTAAGTGTCGAAGCAAATTTAGGCATGAGAATTAAAGCATCCGCGAAGCTAATGTCGAAATGCAAATCTTGAAAGATTTGGTAAAATTTCTTAATTTGATTGTTAGCTTTTTCGCGGATCTTTTGGTCATTAAGTCTAGACGGATATGGAATTAATGGTTTCGGGTTAGGCTTCGGAGCAACAACGGGCTCAAAAATTGGTATATGAGTTTCAACTTGGACAACCGGAGGTTGGACATCTTCGGTACTTCCGTTATTAGTAGGAGGCACCGTGTCCTTTGTTACCTCGGTTTCACGTTCCACTACTTTAGGAGGAAAAGAAGAAGTAGTAGGAATCATGGGACCTTGATAAGCAACACCGCTTCGGGTGGTAATACTCTTCAAATCTTCCTTCGGGTTAGTAATGGTATTACTAGGTAGTGTCCCTGAACCCGAAATAGAAGCAGTATTAGAATTCATGAACTTGGTAAGCATGTCTGTTAAATTGGTCATTTGATTTTGCAAGTTTTGATTTTGATTTTGCATATTTCTCATAACCGCATCATTAGCTTTGATGTAGTTTTGAAAGTCATCCTTTGACACACCTTGTGTTTGAGGAGCCGGAGCTTGGTAAGGCGGGGCTTCGTAAGCTAGAGGTTGATTAATCGGAGGTCGATAAATTTGGCCTTGATTGTAATTATTCCCCCGGTTTTGATTGTAACGGTTTTGATTATTTCCTTGGTTTTGTTGAACGGGAAGAAAACCGGGAGGTCGAATTTGATTTGCAATCGGGGGTCGGTAACCGGTATTTCCTTGATTGAAATTAGCCGCGGCGGCTTGAGAGACGTATTCTTGAATATTGTCACGATAAAAGTTGCCATCGGTGGTGGGATAATTTAGGTAAGAATGAGCACCACCGCAAGTTACACAATTTTCCTCGACCGCTTTTACGGTAGCAGGAGCTTGAGATTGGTTTTTCTTATCGAGAAGCAAATCTTTCACCATATCTTTAAGTTTGGCAACATCGGGAGAAATACCGGGGGTAGAATTGCTCGTACTCACTTTGGCAACAACCGGTTTGTTACGTGAATTTTGAACTTTAGATTTGCTCTCAATGATTGTTAGGCAATCACGAGGTATTTTATCCAAAAAATTACCACCCGCGCTGGAATTCAACGAATCTTGATCATTAGAGTTCAAAGCATTATTAAAGGTATCGAGTTGATGTAACTCCGAAAATCCATGATGTGGGCATGCCCGAAGAAGATCGTTGAATCGGTCCCATGCCTTATAAAAAGTTTCATCAAATCATTGTTGAAATCTCGTGATTTCATTTCGAAGATTTGTTGTTTTAGAAGGAGGGAAGAATTTGTTTATGAATTTCGAAACAAGATCATCCCATGTAAGAATCGATCGAGGGGGTTCTTTTTCAAGCCAAATCCGGGCGGCTCCCTCGAGGGAAAATGGGAAAAGCATAAGCTTAACCGACGTACTCGGGACGTTCGGGAACTTCATCGTAGAAGTGATCTTGTTGAAATAACGAATGTGAGCATGAGGGTCTTCTTTGTCATGTCCAAAAAATTGTTTGTTTTGAACAAGAGTAAGCAAACCATGCTTAAGCTCAAAGTTGTCCGCGGTGATCTCGGGCACAACGATGGCATCCTCGTAACCCTCGGTGGGTGCTTCGAGCAATTGAGCCATAGTACGATTATCGGCCATCGTAACTACGGGAGGAGCTGGATTTTCAATTGGTTCCACAAGATTAAATGGTTCAACAAAAGTCGGTGGGACTTGTTGTTGTTGACGGTTAGAATTACGGGATTGAGAACGAGTGCGCATGCACTAAAATATAAAAAGAAAATTTATACTAATTTTTTTTTGGTTTTTTTTTCAACAATTGATTCACAATTTATTTTAATAACGGACAATGAGATAAGACACTTAAACCTAATAATCAACAAGCTTCTCGGTAACTCTCTAAAAGAAAAACGCACAAAGGAGCGGAGGAGTAGGAAAGCGCGAAGCTATTAAAAATCTTGAAAGCGCGAAGCTATTAAAAATCTTTCTCCTTTAGGGTCGTAGTTCCTCGGAACAACCCGCCTTATACCCCTCTTAGAGTTTGTTTATCTTTCAAAGGTGAACCGTACCTCGCAAGTGACACAAAAGGTAAGTTGTTGATCTTTGGTTCGGGAACTTATTAATGATAATACTTCAATTGAAAGTATTATATTGATGGTGTTCTTTAACCAACTTGTGATTTTTATTTCTTTTTATGGACAATGTTTTTATATTTTTTGTTTTATTTTTATTTTTTTTATATATATACTAAAAAGTAAATGAAAAATACTTTTGTATTTTTATATTTTTAATAACAAAAATAACTTCACAAGGAAGGATCTTCAAAGCACTAATTGTCAAACTTCGAAACGACTAACGCTTACACTCTTCCCCGGCAGCGGCGCCAAAAATTGATTGATTTCAAACTTTAGGGTTAATTATATAAATAATATAAATACTACTTATATTAACCACACCAAATCAAGTTACCCTTGAAAAGGTCAAAGAAAGAAAATCAATGAAATCCGGAAGTAGTATATGATATTCCCGGGTCGTTAATCCCCAACGAGGAGTGAATTGGAAAGTCGAGAGTCGGTTTGATATTCGAGGCTTGAATGGAAAATATTTTGATTGGTTTAACTAAATCTACCAGAAAATTAAGGCAATCTACACTAAAAACAATTAAGGCAAACTAATTTAAACTAAAAATGTAAAACGGGAGTCCTAAATACGCGTCTAATTATCAAATAAATCAAATTTTACCCTACACTAGAAATTTTTGCATGTAAACCTCAAAAATTACAAAAGAAAATTTTCTAAAAAAGATTTATATTTTTTTTGGCTTTTTAATAATTTTCTATGAATTAAAAACTAATTTAATCTAATTAAAATCCTAAAAATGATAATTTAATCTCTAAAAATTCTGAAAAATGATTTTCTTCCTTAGAAAAGTCTAAAATATGATAAAAGTTAAGAAAAATATTTTTAACTACTTTTTATAATTAAAAACTAATTTTTCTAGATGAAAATTAAAAAGCTAAAAATGAAGAATTTAAAATCTAAAAATGATAAAAACAAACTTTAAAACATTGTAAAACTAAAAAAATATTAATATCATAAAACTAAAAACTATTTTATTTGTATTATTTCTAAATAAATTTTCTATTTTTGAAATAATTTTCTAATAGTTTAACTACGAAAAATGATTAAAAGTACCAAATGATTATAAAAAATTCTGAAAAAAACAGGAAAAGTCCTAAATGTGATAAGGGATGCAAGAAAAATAAGTTGGCTAACCCAGCTTATCTAATAAGCATAAGAAAAAGCCTAAACAGGCTACCGGCTTAATAAAAAGAAAAGGGCTCAAAAAAGGTGATCAGTCAGATGATGGGGCAAGAGTGGATAGAAAAGTCCCAAGGGCATGTATGGTAGCGGGGTGTGTGGTTAAATATGTTGGGTTGAGGGGGTTGAGGTCCCCGGTTCGAGCCTAGGCTCACTTGGGGCTTCCCCCTTCCCTAACATATTTTTTTATCGCCATTTTTTTACAACTTTTAAGAAGGCTTAAAAATAAGTAACTTCTACAAAACTACTTTTTTTATAAATCAAGAATAAGCACAGAAATAAGCCCTTTAAGAGACAGATTAAGCCTTTTCTATCTAAATGACTTTTTGCTAAACTGTTAAGCACTTTAAGCTCAAATAAGCAATCCAAAATGAAAAAATAAGCTAAAGCAGATTCCTAACTCACAAACCTAAAACATATTTAAACAAAATTAAGCAACTAAAAAAGCTCTAAAAATGAAGTATACTTTCAAAAAACATAGTTAAAACTTAAGATTTTTTCATACTAAAACATGCAAAAAAGCCTCAAGACTAAATAGAAAAAAGCTAAATTGGATTAACCTACACCTAATAAGCTGATCTACACCTAAATAGCGAAGCAATAAACATATAAGCATTCAAATAAGTAAAAAGCAATTTGGCCAAAAAAACTAGCTAAAAACAGCCTAAGGGTTCACATTTGAGCTTAAAAATAAGCTCCTTAATGGATCTTTATGGGTATAGGCCTTATATGCCCTTAAAGCTTAAACAATAAGCTTTAATTATCAGCAAATAGAAAACATTTTGAAATACAGATAAGCAATTAAAAAGCTTAATGAAAAATTCATTTGTTCATATGACAACACTTAGTTTTTTTTGAAATCTTTGCAAATCCTACTTTTTGAGCTTAAAAATAAGCACTCTAACAGATCCTTATGGATCTCGGACCTACAAATAGATTAATTTTAAGCCTAAAAGAACAAATAGCAACTTTCAAAACACATCTTGAATTAAGAATAAGCTACAAAAAGCAAATGAAAAAGCTGGTTCTTCATTTTTCAAACACTTAGTGAAATTTGGCAGGTATGTATCAAAACACAAACACAATTGCAGGACTTAAGGACTTGGTTTCTAACTTCTTTTAAGACTCAAACCAGCACAAAAACATCACAAAATTACAAGATTCAAAGGCTAACTCAAATAAGCTTAATACATAACCTATGGGTTCACAGATTCAAGCCACAAGATTTTCAAACTATGATTCTCAAATTCATCACATAAAAACTCAAACAAATTAAGTTTTATGACTCCTTTTATCTAATCTAAGTTGACTCAATAGCACAAAACATGTTTTGTCCCAATTTGACCCATGGACATAGTTAATCCAAACACCCCTTTAAAATTCATTTTTGGTTTTCTATCTTGATAAAAGCTGTTTAAGCCACAATTTTCCAAAACCCAGATGTTAAATAAGGTGAACAGACAATAATAAGCAAGTTTTAACAACTAATAAGCATAGAAATAAGCTAGAACACAATAAGCACTATTTTAAGCTATTTTTGATAGTTTTAAGAAAAACATAACCTAATGATTTCTAGACTACAAGATTAGCATAATAAGCAACAATCATCATATATAAGCATAAATAAGCAGATAAAAACAAACAATAAGTAGTAATAAACAGTTGAATAGTAAATAAGCAAAAATTTGAAAAAGGAAACTTACAATCACCCTTGCTCAAAACAGGGCAAATAAGCTTATCAATAAGCAAATCTACAAGCTCTAGCTTGTCAAAGACAAGCTAGTGAGGTCTATAAGCCCTTCCATAATTGGCTTATCATCCAAAAATAAGCTGTGGAATTTTTGGGTGGAATTTTTTTGTGAATTTTCTTAAGTGCTTAATAATTTTAAATTAGCTTAATGAAACAGTTTAAGTGAGAGCTTAAATAAACTTAAGCAGGCTTATGAATACTTTAAAACAAGAGCTTAAGAAAAATAGGTTTTAAGGTAAACTTAGAATTTCATTAAAAAAACATTACAATATTAAAAGTTACACAATAAAAGCTGATAAAAACTAAGCTAGGTTAAAAACTAAGTGCCACCATGGGCTTACAAAGTGCCCTATATATAGAACGACTAAGTCTTGGTGTTGTTGTCTTCACACGTTTGTGCTTCTTTGCTGAGAGAAAACAAGAGTGTGTTTGTTGTGAGAGAGAGTCCATAAGCTCATCTTGGCCATCAATTTTGAGTAGAGCCCAATCCCTTTGATCCAAGCCATTGCTTCCCTTGTCGTTTCTCTTGACCAATGGTGTCATTGGGGATTGCCAAGGTGGCAAACCCATGTGAGGTGTAGGGTTAAGGGTTTTAATGGGTTTTGTTGTGTTGTTGCAAGGGTGAAGGGAGAAGACACAAAAACAGTAAAAAGGGCGGGAAATGATGTTTTGTGTTTGTATTCTGTTTTGGGTAAAAACAAAGGTGAGAGTTTAGGGTTTTGACAGTTTCAGTCCCTCAACTTGTAGAATGGTATTACAAACGTAGTCCTTGTGGTGATAGTAGTTTAAGGAAGTTGTCAAGTTAAGCCCTCGAGGGTGTATTGTGTTAATTCAGGGTTGGTCCTTGTGTGCTAACAGAAGTTTGTAACATTGGTAGAAACAGACCCTTTAGTTATATTCCTTTATTGCATGTCTCGTCCTTGCTAATATAAGGCTAACATTCGATGGGGATTTTGCCTTGTCATCGGGCCGGATACAAATATAAAGGGAAAATGGGCTGTTACTTTGGGCTTATGGTCTTTACATAACACCTTAATGGGCTGACCCAGCCCATTAGATGGGTACGGGTGAGCCCATTAAGTGTTTCTTTGGTTTTGGATTCGGATTTGACCATTGACTTTGTCGGGGTTGACTTTGGCTTCGATTTGACTTTGCCTTTTCACGCTTTTCCATTCTGTGCTCGGTTTTGTCCGTTTTGGCTTGATTTTTCATCCTTTTCTCGGATATTTGTTACCTGCACAATATAAGTGAAAATATACAAATACAATGTATTTTTGGTATGTTTTTGGTCATTTAAGTCCAGTTTTAATGCAAAATAGTATGTGTAATTAAGCACATACCAGTATGGCATATTGGAGTCTAGTCGGATTCGCAGTAATCACATTTCCGTGAATGTTGTCTGGTAATCCTCCAATAAACCTCTCCACAATGTCCTCTTCATCAGGGACCATTCTAGTACATAACAAAATCAACTCATGAAACCTTTGAGTGTAAGCAGTCAAGTCGTTTCCTTTCACGGTCAGATTCCACAATTTAGTCTCCATCTTCTGAATTTCATTCCTCGGGCAGTACACTTCTGTCATCAACCTCATAAGTCCAGCCCAGTTCATGGCATACGCAGCATCAACACCAATTTTTCTCTTATGAGAGTTCCACCAAGTCAAAGCATTGTCCTGTAGTGTGCATGTAGCATATTTCACTTGGTACTTCAGTGGATAATTACTGATGTTGAACACAGTCTCCATTTTCTCGAACTAGCGGGTCAATCCGACGACGCCTTCGGTTCCTAAGAAATTATGTGGCTTGCACTTCAAGGAAGTTTGAAAAGTGCTCACTCTCTAAGCTCTGGCATGATGAAAAAAACCCCATAGTTCATACCATGATTCCCATTTCTATTTCCATTTTTGTTTTCTCCATTCCCTCCATTTCCATTTCCTCCATTTCTATTTCCTCTGTTACCTCCATTCCCATTTCCTCCATGCTCACCTTCTTGTTCATCCCCATTCTCATTTAGGGGTTCAAGGGTCCTTGCGGCTTCACGAGCCTCCATCTCTTCAGCTACTCGGCGAGCTACAAATTCTTCCAATCCTCATGGAGTCATGACGCTCCAGATCGGGGTGTTAGGCCATCTTCCTACAACATAACAACGTAACAATCAATGAGATTTCTAGGTGATGCGAGCTTACTAACGGTGTTAAATAAAATTTACGGTTAATTCACATAGGAAATACTTGATCAAAATATATTTATAGAAACTTCATAATGCATGACGCAAAAGCATAAGTAAATCAAATCATGACATCATATCATAGATAAATACCAATTTCATATCATCGAACATTAGTGATTACATCACATTTGGTTTCAAAATACAGAAAATACGAGTTTTTAACACTACGGTTATCACTAAACGCTACTACTCAGTACTACAACACTAATGAACATATCTAAGGACGGTAGCCTATGTGCTTCCTAGCACATGCCTCAAATCTGCCAACTCTCACTCGATCATAAAATCAAAACCATCGTATCTGCCTCAACTCTCTCTGCATACGTGACATGCCGCGCTGGAGTCTGTCATCTCTCTAACTCTCAACACTCGCGGTGTCTTTGAGCCTCCTATTATCCCTCTCCAACTCAGCAACCCTCTCAGTCAAAGAAGTGACTGTCGACTCAACCCCAACAATCCTATGTCCCTGCTCCCTCTAGACGCCCTCAATAACCAGTATACGATGGACTGGGATAGCCTGCGTGTGATCATGGAACCTCTGAACCAAATCTCCCAATGTCTTATACGTACTCCCTACTGCTCCCTCCTGAGCAGGCTCAGGGATAACCTCCGGTACCACAGGAGGTGTATCTCTATTATCACTAACTACAATCGGGTCTCTCGTACCTGTCTCAACATCATCCCGAGCAACGGTCATAGCCTCAACCCTAACATCAACTCCACTAGCTCTAATAATATCAGCAAAATAAAAACACGCCTCGATAACTGCCTCAACGGAGTCAATATCCATCCTATCACTCCTCTCAACATCATCATCCACCTCTATATCAGTCGCTCTAGACCTAGACTGCTCAGAACTCTCATCCTTAACGTCAACTCCTAAACCAACCTCTCTAGGTACGTATGGCTCAAAACTATCCTCTAAACAACTCTCTAAATCTGTAGTTGTCTCAGGACTCTTAATCCTCTTAGGCGATGGTATCAAATCGGCACAGACAGGAGATAGAGCTCCGGATACAGGTGGTAATGCAGGTACAGATGTCATAGGAGACCTACGTCTCTTGCGAGATGGCCCCGCAAAAGTACTCGGTAAATCAGGAGAAGAATGATCTGACAATGAGTGTCTCGAAGAAGAATCAAATGAAGCATCCGAATGAAAATCTGATGATGCCTCTGATGACGAATCTGAAGAAGAATGATCGACTGAATGTCTCATAGCAAGACGATGAGTGGGTAACGATCCAACCCTCTTCCTTGCAGTCATCATGTATACCGGCCCATTAAGATGGTAGCGGTACGGTCGACCATGGGGAATAGGTTGTCCAGGTGCTAGAATCATAACTCGACGACAAGGTATGATAGGTGATCTCTAGGTAGAAGAGGTAATATCAGTGAAAGGTGTATCATGGGTAGGTGATGGTGGTGTATCTGGTGTATCACTATCTGTGGTGTCATCATCCGATGATAAAAATGGTGAGATAGCTGGTAATGGTGGTATATGGTCTGATGATGGATCCTTAGATGGATCCGACTTTGAATTAGATGCAGGTGAGCAGTCAGGAGATGCTGGTGTATAATCCGGGGATGGTGGTATAGTAGGTGCTATGATAGGTGTCTCTGTGGGTATCACTGTAGTGTCAGTCTGAGTAGTGGGTGGAGTAATCACTGGTGTGGTGTCGGGAATAGTGGTAGGGATGGTACCGAACAAGATAATTCGTCCAGCAGGTGTCCCCACGCTATCCTCGGATGAATCCGAAGAAACTAAGATAACTAAAATAGCCATGACCTGCACAAGCAAAGTTTATATAAATCATCTTTATATCAACCATGCATGATGCAACATATGATCGGGTGAATGGGTAACTGAATGAATGCAAAATGAACGAATGAATGCGTGAGTCATCGAGTACGTCATGATGGGATGAAATAAGAAATACTACGTAAGGCACATAATCATGTAGGATCACCTACTGGTTATAGTCAAGACCTAGTTTATACTACCTGGTTCTCTATAACCTTGGCTTTTGATACCAATCTGTCACACCCCCAAACAGGCCCTAGACGGAATACGTGTCCGGAGGCGTAACGTTCCTGGATATCTCAAGTACAAAGCATAAAGAACGACCTCTAAGGGTACGTTTTAAAAATAAACACCGTTGCGTAAATTTAAAATAATAATAAGTTTACATCAATCAAATTTAAAAGATTTAAAAGTTAAAACGCGGAAGCTTTAATAGGTTCAACAACGGTATTTAAGATAACATAGATGAAATCTGAAAACTGGTTCGGGCAATTAGACTTCATATAGATCAGGCAACATCTTCCAAGCTAAGCACCTGAGAAAAACATGCTTAAAACGGTCAACATAAAGTTGAGTGAATTCATAGGTTTAATTTGATGTAATAGTGGACCACAAGATTTTACAGGCATGCGACAGTTATAACGAATACAACTTCAAATAAAAGATATTTATGTTGCACTAAGCTCATGACACCGATGCTAATTCTAAGACATAGCTTTCATATAGCTATAGGTTGCATTGCCCTAGAGGAAATCCGACCTAAGATTTCCTATCCGAAATTCGACATGACATATATCCGTTTAATCGGGCGACCCGTGGGTAGTAAGTGCGACTTACCCGGATAGGGATAATTAGTCCCAATAGATCTATTTATTCACTCGCGCTCCCTCAACCGGTCCTCCGGTCAAGAGATTAACAGTTCATGATAGTTTTGGGCAATAGGAGGTCTAGCGCTACTTAGGCAACACGTAAACAAGGAAAAATTCTCATGAAAGTACTTGTGTCCGATTTTAAAAACAAGCAATGTTTCTCACCCCAAAGTTATAAAACATTTATTCAAAACAAGTAAAAGTGTAGGGCTATGAACTCACCTTAATGATAAGGTAAAGAGTATACGTCAAAAGTAGGGTCACTCGGTATGAACAGTGGTACACAGGTATGACCTAGAAGAATACGAGTTTCGATTTAGTCTCGGAAAGTTAAGGAAGTTGATTGATGCATGAACGTTTATTATTCATTTTTGGTAAACGTTATTTGTGTATTAAAAATATTAGTGATCGGTTTATATGAAAAGTCTTAAGTTGTAAGTAAGTACGTATATAATATTATATTAATTATATAAATATAATATTATATTATTATTAACGTATAAATAAACTTGTCATTATAATTTGACATTTCTAAATTGTTAAGAAATTTAGTCAAAACATTTTATTATTTATGTTTTCTAAATAATTTCTAAGTATAAGATTTTTACAAAATTTCAGCATGACCCGTTCGTGTTTACTCACTTTCCAAAGTCGTAGACTTTATCAAAAACCAATTTTAAACCACTTACAAATCACAATTCGCAATTTACAAACTCTATACAATCGTTTTCCATTTAAAACAAGTCCAACGAGTCACTAAAACTCTTATTGGGCTTTTAGGCCCACTAAGCCTTTAATATGCCAAAGTACGAAATAAATAAGTCCGATATACTAAAAAGATAACAAACAAGTTCTAGGTTCATCAATAAGCTACCACAAGCTCATAATAAGCCAAGACAAATAAGCCGAACCCATAAGCTTATGAATAAGCTTGGGCCGTGGGTTTATGTTATGGGTGATGTGGGCTTGTAGGCCCATTAAGCTTTATTTGAGCTTATTGGTTAAGTCAAATAAACTTAATATTTTACCCTTACAAAAATAAGGTAGAAATAAGTATACTAAATTTAAGTTACAAGAAATAAGCTTAAGATAATATTTCTTTAGGTTTTCTTATTTATTCATGTATATGTATATGATAAAATAAGTTCAAATAATCAAACAAGCTCTCAAATAAGCTCACAAATATAAGCCGAATACAAAAGCTCAAAAGTACAAGTATTATTACATAAAAATAACCACGATCATAAAACTATAATTTCCTTATACTTATTTTCATAAATTCCAAATCATATGTATACCCTTTTAAGGTTTATGTATTTTCAAAATCATTCTTTTTACAAACAAGTTGTACAACAAATGTTTATACATCAAGAAGAGTAGAAAAGTACAAGTTATTCGAGGATTTGAAGACTTACAAAGAAAAATGAATTTTAGAGATGAACAAAGATCAAGAACAACCCAAACGTTATTTGTTTTATACCTGAATGCTCTTAGATGATCAAACCTTAAACTATCTTTAAATGTTATTGATCAAAGATGGAAAATGTAAGAATTTTTTATGTTTTTGTATATTTTCGTGGGTTTAGAGAGAGAGACAAGGAGCAAGAATGAGCTCAATGTTGTATGTGAAATTGATTGCAAGAAATGAGAAGCAATGATGTATTTAGACAATAGTTTCACACATCAAAAGTATGTAGGTGTGTGTGTGGTCACGGAAAGGAGGATAAGCTACAAGGGGGACCAAAATGATCCACCTAGCAAACCCTATAAGGACATGTCCTAACCCTTAAATCATGCAATTATGTCTAGGAATTTCAAATGATTAAAATTGGTATCCCATGGTGTTGGTGTTGGTGTTATCCGGTTACATCAAGAGCAAAAGGGGGGACCAAAATGGTCTCACTTATTTTAAGATCACTAGTGCTAGACATTGAATTAATTCTCAAGCATGCATGCACATCAAATGTTACTTGTTATTTCAAAATACGCAAATATTGAATACGCATAACGACTTCACGGAAAATTATGAGATTTTAAATATTGCCTTAAAACATAAAAACGCGTCTATTGCCAAAATACTACATTGTTTGGTGTTACAGTTCGTTCCCGGTGATGATTCTTTGATAATAACGGAACAACTTCCTTGTTAAACGGAAAAGCTAAACGAAACTTTTAAAAATTCAAATTACTAAATGGAAAAGGCTAAATTATTGAACGGAAATTCTTGGGTTGTGACACCTTCTTCCCATCTACTAGGGCTTGTATCTGCACTTCCCCATTGACACTTTTCCCCTTAGCAGTAGCCCAAAACTGCTTAATGCATGAAGTGTAGATGGTAGGATTCACCGTTAGCGCATATCTGATAGAACTTGCATTTAAAAAATCAATAATTCCTTCAAACCCATCACTTTCTTCGGGTTTCTCCAAAAACGTAACCAAATTGTAAGTTTCAGCAAACTTTAGGTTCGACATTGTGTTGGGTTTTGATGATGAATGATAAAATTGAGTTAGGGTTTATGATTAGAGAGTATATCAAAGTGTAAAATCGATCGAATGAGTGATTGAAACCCATAATCGAAGTATTTATGAAATCACCCTTAACAACATTAACTTAAACTAGTAGTACTAAGTTAAGCCTAACAGCATTAACTGACCCAGCAGTAGCCTAACAGTAGTAAGTTATGCCTGGCAGCATTAACTTAACCAGCAGTAGTAAGTTTATGCCTAACAGCATTAACTAACACTGGCAGTTATAACACCCCGTGTTTTAGGATAATGTACGACGTTGATAAAGTCGCTAATTATTTTTTTGTATTGTACGCATTTGTTTTTAATGGAAATCGTTAAGCTAAATCGCGTAAGCAAGAAATGATCAGTTAACGTAAAAGTGCTCTTTCTGTTTTTATTCTTACTATATCTCTCAATTCTTTTTCTTACTGAATCACTCTGTCTATTTTTATGTCATACATCTCTCTTTCTGTTTTTCATTCTTACCAATTTCTCTTATTTCTTTTAGCTTACAGAGTCACTCTATCTGTTTTTGTTTCACACATCTCTCTTTTTGTTTTTGATTCTCACCAATTTCTCTCATTTCTTTTAGCTCACAGAGTCACTCTTTCTATTTTTGTTTCACACATCCTCTCTTTTTTGTTTTTCAAGCTCACTATTTCTCTCATTCTTTACACACCAGTACTCTATCTGTTTTTATTTTCACACATCTCTCATACTGTTTTTATGCTCACCAATTTCTCTCAATACTCACAATATTAATTATAACAAACAGTAGTAAGTATAACTAACAACATTAACATAGTAGTATTAAGTATAACTAGCAGCACTAATTATACTTACCAGTAGAAAGTTAGTCCAACAGTACTAACTTAAATTTCATCATTGGCTAATGTTCCATTCCATTTCAAGCATCACTTGATCATAATCCGCTGCATATAAACATAATTAACCTCCCCTCAATCAATACTTCAGAGGTTAAGCATTCCTATACTTGAAATCAGATATTGAAATCTGCCCACATTAAATGCTTTTGTGAGTAAATCTGCAACATTCTGATCTGTGTGAATCTTTATCATCTGAATAAGCTTCTTCTCATTGGAATCTCTGATAAAGTGATGTCTAATCTCAATGTGCTTAGTCTTTGAGTGAAATACTGTATTCTTAACTATGTAGATGGTGCTTTCATTGTCAATGAAAATCTTGGTATTCATGAAATTGTATCCATAATCTAGCATTTGATTTTAAATCTAGAGTACTTGTCCACAACAACTAGCAGCAGCCACATATTATGCTTCAGTAGTAGAGTTGGCAACTACAGTTTGCTTCTTGCATTGCCATGAAATCAATCTGTTTCCAAGAAATTGACAACCTCCTGTTGTGGATTTCCTGTCTGAACTTGCACCAGTATATACCACTCTCAGAATAAGCTTCCATATCCAAATAGTGCGTCCTTAGGATACCAAAGGCCCAATTTAGGTTGACCTTTCAAGTATATAAAGATTCTTTTCACAGCATGAAGATGTGAAACTTTAGGTGTGACTTGGAATCTTGCACAAGCACATACAGCAAACATTATATCAGGCCTTGAAGATGTTAAATACATCAATGAGCCAATCATTGATCTATATAAGTGAACATCAACATCTTTAGCTTCTGCATCCTTGAACAATGGCTTTGAAGTCTCCATGGGTGTACTTGCTGTCTTCACAGTTGAAAAACTAAACTTCTTCAAAATTTCATCTACATACTTGTCTTGACTGATGAAAATCCCATCATCTTTCTGTGTCACTTGTAGTCCTAAGAAGAAAGTTAGCTCACCCATAGAACTCATCTGGAACTTCTTGTGCATCAATTTCTCAAACTCAGTGCTTAACGTCTTTTTAGTAGATCCAAAAATGATATCATCAACATATACTTGAACTAGTAGAATATCAATTTTGACTCTTTTAATGAACAATTCTTATCTATCTGACCTCTCTGAAATCCATTGTCCAATAAATAGGTAGATAAAGTCTCATACCAAGCTCTAGAGCGTGAGTGTAGACATAATAATGCATTTTCTACCTTTATAAACTCTGATTAGGCGAACTCTGGAACTTCAAACCTAGAGGTGACAGACATAAACTATCGTCTTCAAATCTTTTCATATAGAAATGCACGTCTTCACACCATCTGTATACTATAAAGTTCTTAGAAAGAGGCATAGCTAAGAACAGCCTAATTACTTCAATCCTACAACTGGAGCAAAACCTCATCATAATTCTATTCCCTCTCTTGAGTGTAACCTTGTGCAACAGCCTTTCCTTATTCTAACCATAATACCTCGCTTCATCTTTCTGGTTTTTTTCCTGTACAAGAAACCCATTTAAAGACAAATGGATCTTTTACTATGTGGTAAATCCACCAAGGTCTAAACCTGTTGTAACTTGAACTGTAGAAGAAACAAAGTCGTATTCCTATAGTCAAAGTAAGATGGAACTCTAAAAGAGGACCATAATTTATGTGGGAACGCAAAGATCAAATTAGTGCCAAGTATCCACATCTGTTTTCCAACATCACTCTGGCATCCAACTAAATCTCAGGACGAGATTTATTTTAAAGGTGGGAGACTATAACAACTCGCAATTTTCATCAATGTAATTATCCATCTATTCAATTAGATGCACTGTAATATCCATCTATTGTATATATACCACCTTTTTACATGGAAATTTTTGTTTTATCTCATTATGCAATGTAACTTGCATCTCTAAAGTAAACGAGCTCACGCAACCTCTACCAATGCCATCTATATCTATGTTTATATCATGTAAACATCCTAATATGTCAACTTTATATATTAATATCATTTTATCAAGTACATTATCCATTTAACAAACCATTTACAACGTTATATCAAAACAGACTTTATTCATTAACATTAATACCAAAACCCTAATTATATGTAATATATACATAAAAAATGAATGTGCAAACCTTCAAGCATGTGTAAAGGTGTACAATACACAACATTTGAATATCTTTTCCCTCCTAAATCAAGTTACAACTTTCTAAAGCCTAATGTACAAGTCAATAATGCAAGAAAACCAAACTAGGTCATTTTACCTCCTAAATCACTTTGGTTTCTTACTACCACTTTAACACAAGGTACAAGCACTTAATGCACAATATCTAAACCCTAACCCGAGACCAAACCAAACCCGACACCCCTTTTTATCTTATTTTGACCCATTTTAAGCAACCAAGCACCTCAAGCACCTCCATGACCTCACCCTTATGTCACCAAGCAGCTTACAAGCACCTCCATCACCACCCTTAAGCTCCAAGGCTTCTAGACACCTCCTTGTCACCTCCTTGTAGCCGAAAACCCTCATACACCTTCCACCATTCAAATCTACACTCCTAGCTCTCAAGACTCATCATACTAGCTTCCATGAATCATCTATCCTAGCCTTGACACTAATCAAAACACAAAACTTGGCCACCAAGGTGTTTTTACCCCTATATATAGCCGAAACATTCACCCCTTTCAAATCACACCTCAAAACTTCAATACACACACAAATGGAGTTCTAGCTCAGCCAAGGAAGAAGTATAAGATCCCTAAGCTCAGAATAGAAGCCAAGAATCAAGAAAAAGGAGCCCTTGAAGTCGTTACTAGGCGTACGAACCCGAAAACCCCATTTCGACCCATTTCTAGCTCAAGTAAGCTTAATTCTTGTTCAATAAGCTTATAATCTGTATTAGAATGTTCATAATACTTTTAAGATCATATATGAACTCTTGTTTGAAGCTTTGAATCCTCAAACCCATGTGTTTGGATGTTTTTTGAATAAAACACCTAAATAATGACCCTATTGATTTTCTAGCTAACGAATCCTTTTTCTAAAATTTTGTTATGTTAAAACATCTTATTTTAGCTTATTCTAATAAGCTATAACCTGCAAATATCATTTGGAATCCTAAAATAAGCTTGCATGGCTTTTTGGACTTGTTTTGCAAATATTTCCATGCATAGGGGTATATATTTCCATGCATGGCTGAAAATGTCATTATTCTAAAGTTATAACTATAAGGACCTATTTTGCCAAGTTTCAAAGTTAAAGGTTTAAATTATATATACTTTATATATAAAGGACTAAAGTTGTTAAAGTTTATAAACCAAGGGTATATTTTGCCAATTTTGCAAACATAAAAATATAAAATATAATATTTTTACATAAATTATAAAAATGTATATTAATATTATAAAACTCGATTTTATTAAAACCCGACACATTTATCGTTATTGATCATAAATCGACGCATTATTTCGTTATATATTTAACATAATTTATCATCAACTAACATTTGAAGAACTTAAAATCTTTACGTATCACGTTACAGTGAATTTCATATGAAGGTTTTCAATTTAGTTTTTTGTTTTTTGACGAGTTTGCTGGGTTTACGATTTAAAGTGCCCTGGCTCCTCAAACGATACTACATGGCCTCTGGATTATGATAGCCCGAACAGCGATACAATATTTCCATAATTTAATAAATCAAAGATATACGTTAAACTTTATGAAGTTTTGAAACATAAACTATCACACTAAGACTTGACATATCACCCCAGGTTGCGTGACGAAGCCGTTACTTTCATTTCATATACTTTTGCCATCGATCAGATTTCCCTATACCGTTAAGGTGAGTTCATAGCCTCACTTTTAAATCTTCTATTTCATAAACCCGTTAGGGGGATACATGCTATAAACCATGAATACAAGTGTTTTCTAAATGTATGCTATCGTGACATATTATTTCATCTGTTGTCTAAGTCCCTTTATGCCAAAAGACCCCCACCATCATGAACCATTAATCACTTGTGAGTGAACGTGAATATTATGAATAGGCCTATTAGGATTGACGAATCCCGTTTGTGTTAGCCGGATAGGTAACCAAACGCACTATATTTAAAACTTAAAGGTATATGGCAATTACCTACACGGGGGCCATTATCATTATATATATCATTACTTATATATACACAAGTCAGTTTGTGTGCCATGAGCTTAGACGCAATAATACACTATTAATACTGTTTTCTATAATAATTGTACTCATTGCAATTATTACACTTATGGGCGTATAACAACATAACTCACTGCCTATGATGACTTGTATTCATACTATTTATCATAAACCTATGAATTTCACTCAACTTTTGTGTTGACTTTTTAGCATGTTTATCTCAGGTAATTAAGCAACCATGGCATGGAGTGGCATGGACTTGAAGATGGCTAAACTATTATCATTCAAATATTATGTTTTTATATTTTGGGACATGTCCTTTTGTAAAACTCTAATGAATAAATGAATGATAACAAAATTTTCCAAAAACGTCTCTTTTGAGTCATTTTCTATGATTATGACTGTTGTACTATAAAGTAATACCCCATATTAGCTTCCGCTGCTATATGTAAAAATAGGGGTGTTACATTATTCGCATGTTAAAAGTGAACAAGGTTAACTAACTATAACTACTTTCTTTTTCCATCCAAGAAAGTCCTTTGTGCTACTACATATCCCGAATAGTATGTAAAATATACATAAACTACTATACTATTATATAAATACCTTAGTTATTACCACTAGGTTTTACATAGTGATGTCATCCTCCCAACCATCCTACTTCCGAGATTGAGATGCTTTTTTGTCCTCTAACTTCCTGACTATATATCCCGGTCTTCCCGGACTATGTCCCAGCTTCACGAGGAAAAACTTATTCTAGCTCTTTAAATAACTTATTTGGTCTAGTTCCAATAGTTTCACAAACTCTTTCACTTTTTCTTGATGACCCCTATATGAAGGCCATGCATGCATATTATGCTAAAGAATCACCTATTCCACCACTAACTATTGTGCCTCAATCTACAATGCTATCTCCAATGTTTAATCCTTAAGAATTCTTTCTTCTGGAGGAATTATTGTCACCTAAGAAACAAGGTCATAACCAATCATTCTCCTCTACTTCTGCCCTACCTCAAGAATTTAAGATGGGAGAAAGCTCTTGTAAGATAAGTCTGGAATGTCACGAGGAGCAAATTAATGAAATTTTGAATCACATGGATGAACTCTCTCTCGACCGCATTGAGCACATAAAAGACAAAATAGAAGGTCTTGGAAAAGGTCGGGTAATCATACAACAAGATTTCGACAATATAGAAGCTGAACTCCAAAAGGCTCATGCTCGAATTGCTAAACTTCAAAGAAAGCAAATGGGAAATAACAACAAGATTGCCCTGGCTCGCTTTAGGATTGCTAATCTAGAAAAAATCATCAAAGAAATCCAAGTCCGTCACCAAGCAGACAAGGAAAGTCTTTTGAATGCAATCTATGAACTCAAGAACATCCAGGAAGGACCATCGGACTAGTAGATTATATACTAGTTATAGCTTTTAACCTAACCACGGGATGTGTGGTATAAATAACAACACTTGTCAAATTTTGACTATGTACAGTACAAAGGCAAGTTGTTCATGATATAATACAATGGCAATCCCGTTATATCTTGTTGTTTCATAATACTGATATATCCATCCTAAAACAACTTCTTGTATATCATCATCCCCGTCTCCATCGTTATGAATCATACCATGATTTCCAAATAAATCATAGATACTTATTTGATATGAATTATCTATGATTTCGATATCACTATTGTTATAATGTTTATTTTTGAACTTTAATCATTTTAAGACTTGTGATATCACTCTTATTACGTGTTATCTTATATTGATAGAATGCCTCCCAAAAGGATGTCAACATCTGAAGCACCAGCCATGACTCAGGCTGCCATCAGGAAACTAGTTGCTGACAGTGTTACCGCAGCTCTGGAAGCACAAGACGCTAACATGGCAAATACTGATAATACCACTAGACCAAGAGAAGCTCATGTGGCAAGACAATGTAGCTACAAGAGTTCAAGACTGCCACCTGAGTACAACTACAAAGGTACGGAAGGGCGCTATTTGGTCTCATCCGCTGGTTTGAAAAGAACTGAAATTAGTGTTTTCTCTATAGCAAACTGTACCGAAAGACTGGCAAAGTGAAGTTTATGCTACTAGTATTTTAACAGAATAGAGCTCTATCATGGTGAATTATTTTACCCAACCATTGGGATAGGAACAAGCTACCAAGATTACCTGGGTTTGAATGACAAGACGCGCCGAGAGTTAATAAAGAAATACTGTCCCCTGAACTGAAGTCCAGATAGATTGAAGGATGAATTTTAACCATCTGACTGTGAAGGGGAATGAACTATAAACATAATATAGAAGATTCTAGGAATTGGCAACCTTGTGTCCTACTATGGTGCCAGATTCTGAGAAAATGATGGAAGTTTTCAGCGAGGGATTGCCTCAAAGTATTGAAGGGAATGTTACCGCCTAAACCTCAAACTCTAGAGGAAGCCATTAACATAGTCCAGAAGCTAATGGATCATGTAACAAAGCACACGCAGGTGCAAGTATCAAGTGATAACAAATGCAAAGTTTTGACGACAGCAGAACTTCAAACAACAACAACAACTACCAGCAACGAAATAAAGAACAACACTTTAACACAACACCAACAGACCGCTACAATAAATTCACCAACCACAACAAATTGTAAGCAGGAAACCTTCGGGCATATGCTGCTTCCCCCAATTGAAAATAATGTATATGCTGGAAACCATCCCTTGTGTAAGAAATGCACTCTGCATCACACATGACCTTGCACTGTTAAGTGTAATATTTGCGACAAGGTGGGCTATCTGACCAAGAACTGCAGAAACAAAGGGCCAGCCACTGGAAGTAATCTGCTACCAGTGACAGTTACTTGTCATGCCTATGGAGAGAAAGAGCATTATGCAAATCAGTGCCGAAAGACCACCAACAACAATGCCCAGGGAAGAGCCTACATGCTAAGGGATAGAAAATGCTTAAACATGAGGCACATCAAAACCCAAACGTTGTTACAAGTATGTTCCTTCTAAACCAATATCTAGCTAGAGTATTATTTGATTCTGGAGCCGATAAAAGCTTCGTATCCATATCTCTTGCCTCTAAGCTAAATATTCCACCCATTACTATAGATACCTTTTAACGATCTTTCATAAAATGACTGAAACATAAAACATAGTAGCAACAAACATCGTTATTATTGGAGGCAATCCTGACCTTGTTAAACCAAAACCTTTCAAAAAATGAACTTATGCCACTCGGAAGTTTCGACGATCGTCATTGTAATGGATTTTGTTAATCGAAGTACATGCCTAATAGGATCACTGTGATGAGAAAGAGATTGCGTCCACGGCAGTGGCCCATCAACGAGGGATGAAACATGACAGAGCAGAGGGGGGGGGGGGGGGGATCGGTGTAGTAGACCGCAGGAGTTATGAGCGCGCTGAGCGGTGTGGCGGGTTTCATCTGGAGCGACGTCTCAGATTCTCAATTATATCCATGCGCGCATAAGCAGGAAACCGGAGAGCTAGCTTCTAAGATACACATCTTATCTCTAGGTATCTTTTCATATATTTCAAGTATTTTTATCATACTCGTAAGTAAGAGCCATATATAATTGGAATAAAAAGACCGATCGCTTCTTTTCCAATACATGAGTAGCAGGCTAAGAACAACTTCGCAACTATCTCCTACCGATATCAGTCACGCTTTCACGGACTTCTTCGCACGAGAGCAATGCGTCATATATTCTCATAGGATTTGACTCTACCTTGGCTCACACGCGCTTTCTGCGACACACAAAACAGAACACGGAGCCTCACCTCCTCATGTCACACTGATGTACACTAGCACTGATCCTCATGTCAAATGACCAATAAAGTAAATGGAAGTAGGTAGTCCGTCGAGAGTAACAGCACTTACAAAGACCTTATTTCGACATATTCCACTGGTTTAGACAGAGAGCACGTGATTAGCGCCCTATTAGCACGAGCTCTTACTGTTCGATGTGTTCTCTACAGTTCTGCACGCGCAGATGAAAATGCAATATAACGAGATCTACAACACAGAGCTTTCTTATACTTATGGTGTTGGTAGAGAGTGTCTAGATGTTGATTGGGTGTAGTGGGGGTCACATAAAGGGCGGTAATTTGCTATGAATAGGGGGTTATGGGTGTCACAAGTACTTCACCTTGGGGAGCTCCTGTCTTATTTGTTAAAAAGAAATACGGATCTTTCAGAATGTGTATCGATTATCAAGAGTTGAATAAACTTACCGTAAAGAATCGTTACCCATTACCCATGATCGATGACTTATTTAACCAACTTCAAGGGTTTGAGTGTTTTACTCAAAAATCACTTGAGATCATTATCATCAACTGAGATCCAGGGATATAAGATATTCCCAAGACTCCTTCAGATAAGATACGAACATTATGAATTTCAAGTGATGCCATTTGGTTTAACTAACGCACCTGTTGTATTCATGGATCTCATGAATCATGTATGTAAACCATACTTGGATAAATTTGTAATAGTGTTTATCGATGATATTCTTATCTACTCTCATAACAAAGAAGAGCACGCAAATTGTCTGAGAATAATTCTAGAATTACTCAAAAAAGGAGAAATTATATGCCAAATTCTCCAAATGTGATTTCTGGATTCATATCGTGCAATTTTACTTGGACACTTAAATTGTAGTCAAAGGACTTCATGTGACCCGCCAAGATTTAAGCAGTTTAAAAATTAGCATCTCCTACTACACCCACAGAAATACGTCAATTCTTAGGACTTGCCGGCTACTACCGGAGATTCATCGAAGGTTTTTTGAAGATTGCAAAGTCTTTGACTGAATTAACCCAGAAAAACAAGAAGTATATCTAGGGCGAAGATCAAGAGTCGGCTTTCCAATTACTAAAACAGAAGCTTTATGAAGCTCCAATCTTAGCATTACCAGAAGGAAACGATGATTTTGTTGTTTACTGTGATGCATCCCATCAAGGTCTGGGAGCGGTGTTAATGCAAAGAGAGAAAGTTATTGCATATGCATCCCGACAACTCAAACCTCATGAAGAAAACTATACCACTCATGATCTTGAATTAGGAGCAGTTGTGTTCGCTCTTAAAATTTGGAGACACTACCTATACGGTACAAAGTGTACTGTGTTCACTGATCATAAAAGTCTTCAGCATATCCTTGATCAGAAAGAGTTGAACATGAGACAACGCCGTTGGTTAGAATTACTTGCAGATTACGATTGTGAAATTCGCTACCATCCTGGAAAGGCAAATGTTGTAGCAGATGCCTTAAGCCGGAAGGAACGAATCAAACCACTCCGAGTTAGATCATTAGTTATGACCATTCATCCAAACTTACCCTCACAAATTCTTAAAGCTCAAACCGAAGCACTCAAAGAAGAAAACATCAAGGCTAAAAACTTACGAGGAATGGATAAAGCATTTGAAATACGTCCTGATGGAACTCGTTGTATTAAGAACCGAAGCTGGTTACCACTCTTTGGTAATCTGAGAGACTTGATCATGCATTATTCCCTATATATCAAAATATTTCCAACACCTCGGTTCTGACACGGATGTATCAGGATCTTAAGAAACTTTATTGGTGGCCTAACATGAATGAAATCATCGCTGAATATGTTGGCAAATGTTTAACATGTTCTAGAGTTAAGGCAGAATGTCAGAAGCCACCCGGCTTACTGGTATAACCAGAGATTCCTATGTGGAAAGAGAGAGAATCATAATGGATTTCATTACAAAATTGTCCAAAACATCAAACAGACATGACACAATCTGGGTCATTGTCGATCGCCTTACCAAATCCGCACACTTCATCCCTACCCGAGAGACAGATAGTATGGAAACCCTTACAAGGTTATACATCAAAGAAATAGTCTCCCGGCATGGCGTGCCAATATCTATCATTTTGGATCGTGACAGTCATTTCACATCCAGATTCTGGCAATCATTACAAAGTGCTTTGGGTACTCAATTAGACATGAGTATGACATATCATCCTGAAACCGATGGACAAAGTGAAAGAACCATCCAAACACTCGAAGACATGCTTCGAGCATGTGTTATAGATTTTGGAAAAGGATGGGAAAGACACTTACCATTGGTAGAATTCTCATACAATAACAGTTACCATGCCAGTATCAAGGCAGCACCATTTGAGGCACTTTATGGTCGAAAGTGCAGATCACCTGTTTGCTGGGCCAAAGTTGGAGATGTTCAACTTACAGGACCAGAAATAATCCATGAAACCACTGAAAAGATAGTGCAAATTCGACAATGCTTGCAAGCTGCAAGAGACCGACAGAGAAGTTATGCCAATATAAGACAAAAGCCTTTAGAATTTCAAGTTGGAGATCATGTTATGTTGAAAGTATCACCTCATAAAGGTGTCATCCGATTCGGAAAACGAGGAAAACTTAAACGGATTGGCCTAGTGGCATACAAACTAGAGCTTCCTGAAGAGCTTAGTAATGTCCACAGTACTTTCCACATTTCTAATCTAAAGAAATGCTTATCTGACGAATCCCTTGTCATTCCAATGAAAGAGCTTTGACTTGATGACAAACTTAACTTTGTAGAAGAACCAGTGGAGATTATGGATCGAGAAGTCAAGCAACTGAAACAAAGTCGTATTCCTATAATCAAAGTAAGATGGAACTCTAAAAGAGGACCAGAATTTACATGGGAACGCGAAGATCAAATTCATGCCAAATATCCACATCTGTTTTCAAACACCACTCCGGCATCCAACTAAATCTCGGGACGAGATTTCTTTTAAGGGAGGGAGACTATAACAACCCACAATTTTCATCAATGTAAATATCCATCTATTAAATTAGATGCACTGTAATATCCATCTATTATATATATACCACCTTTTTACAGGGAAATTTTTGCTTTATCTCATTATGCAACATAACTTGCATCTCTAAAGTAAACGAGCTCATGCAACCTATACCAATGCCATCTCTATCTATGTTTATATCATTTTTACCAAGTACATATCCATTAACGTACTTTTCAAAATGTTATATCAAAACAAGCGTTTATATCAAAACCCTAATTATATGTAATGTATACATTAAAATAAATGTACAGAGCCTTTAAAGCATGTGTACAAGTATCATAGCACAAAATTTGAATACTTTTTTCCCGTCCTAAATCAAGTTCACAAACCTTTCTAAATCTCATTGTACAAATTTAATACAAGTGGGGGGGAGGCGGAGGGGGGGGAGGGGGGGGGGGGAGAACGTAAACTAGTGTCATTTAATAAACCCGAGGCGTCTCCAAATTCATTTTAGTTTCTTACTACCACGATAAACATAAGGTATAAATCACTTAATGCATTAAACTCCTAAACACAAAACCAAACCTCTAATTCATTTCTAAACCCTAATAAAAAAACCTGCTAAACACCTAAACAAAACCCTAAAACCCTAATTTTAACTTTTAAACCTAAAACAACTCGTAAAACCTTAACAACCCCTAGATCCCTAATCCTAACCTTAATCCTAACACGTAAACCTTAATCCTAAACCCTAACGCTAATCTATCCCTAAATCTTCTAAAAACCGTAATATAAAACCCTTAACCCAAAATGAAACCCTAATTCACTTTAAAACTAAAAACCAAAACTAAACCCTTAAACCTGTAAAACTAAGCACTAAACCTTAATCCTAGAACCCGAAACAGGTTTAATCTAACAGTAATCCTATAGCCGTAGAAGAGGCGAGATATCGAAGTGGAAGGGTGAGACGCTAGACGTGCACCGCAGGAGTGGGCTCTTTAAGGGATGGTGACGACGGGTAGAGACCGATTCTAAGAGAGTAGCGGGTTATCGCTGTGGGAGAGTCGGTCTTGGAGAGCTGCTAATGGTGTTTATGAGGCCCTAATAGCCTGTACGCAAATTAAGAAAAATGCGCGGGTCAGCTAACAAAAGTTAGCTGCCGATTTTATCTTTATATTGACCCATTTTAAGCAACCTAAGCCTCAAGCACCTCCATGACTCACCTTATGTCACTAAGCACTTACAAGCACCTCCACACCACCCTTAAGCTCCAAGGCCTTCTTAACACATCCTTGTAGCTTGAGAAAACCCTTATAACACCTCCCCCATCAAAATCTACACTCCTAGCTCTCAATACTCATCCTACTAGCTTCCATGAATCATCTATCCTAGCCTTGACACTAATCAAAACACAAAACTTGGCCACCAAGGTGTTTTTACCCATATATAGGCCAAAACATTCACCCCTTTCAAACACACTCAAAACGTGACAGATACACACACAAATGGAGTTTCGTAGCTAGGCCAAGGAATAAGTAAAAGATCCTAATTAGTTTTTTCCCTAGAATAAGAAGCCAGAATCAAGAAAAAGATCCCCTTGAAGTCGTTTACTAGGGCGTACGAACCTAAAAACCCCATTTTGACCCATTTCTAGCTCAATGAAGCTTAATTCTTGTTCAATAAGCTTATAATCTGTATTAGAATGTTCATAATACCTTAAGATCATATATATGAACTAGTATGAATCTTTGAATCCTCAAACCCCCATGTGTTTTTTATTAAAAACCCTAAAAACTACCATTTTTTATTTTCTAGCTAACGAATCATTTTTTCTAAACTTTTGTTACGTTAGAACATCTTATTTTAGCTTATTCTAATAAGCTATAACCTGCAAATATCATTTGGAATCTTAAAATAAGCTTGCATGGCTTTTTGGACTTGTTTTGCAAATATTTCCATGCATAGGGGTATATATCGTAACTTTCTGAAATTTATAACTAAAGGGGTATGAAAATATCATTATTCTAAAGTTATAACTATAAGGACCTATTTTGCCAAGTTTCAAAGTTAAAGGTTTAAATTATATATACTTTATATATAAAGGACTAAAGTTGTAAAAGTTTATAAACCAAGGGTATATATTGCTAATTTTGCAAACTTAAAAATATAAAATATAATATTTTTATATAAATTATAAAAATATATATTGAAGTATCTATAAAAACTCAATTTTATAAAACCGCACATTATCGTTATTAATCATAAATCGACGCATTATTTCGTTATATATTTAACATAATTTATCATCAACTAACTTTTGAAGAAACTTAAAATCTTATCGTATCACGTTACTAGGGAATTTCATATAAGGGTTCATTGAGTTTTCATTGACGAGTTTGCTGGGTAAACGATTTAAAGTGCCTGGCTCCTCAAACGATACAACATGGACTCTGGATTATGATAGCCCAACATCGATAACAATATTTCCATAATTTAATACATCAAAGATATACGTTAAACTTTATGAAAATTTGAACATAAACTATCACCATAAGACTTAAACATATTACCTCCAGGTTGTTCTGTACGAAGTCCGTTACTTTCACTGATAATATCTTTGCCACAATCAGATTTCCCTATATGTTAAGGTGAGTTTTATAGCCTCACGTTTTAAATCTACTATTTTCAAAAACCCGTAAGGTGGGATACATGCTATAAACCATGAATACACGTGTTTTCTAAATTGTAAAGCTATTCAAGATATATTATTGCATCTGTTGTCTAATTCCTTTATGGGCCAAAGGAAAAGAACCCCAGGAGTACTGGACCCCCACAGCAATAGACCATTAATCACTTACGAGTGAACATGAATATTGTAAATATGCCTATTGGCATTGACGAATCCCGTTTGTGTTAGCTGGATAGGTAACGGAACGCACTATATTTGAAACTCATAGGTAAATGGCAATTACCTACACGGGGGCCATTATCTTTATATATACAATAATGATATATACACTATCAAGTTTGAGTGCCATGAGCTTTAACCAATTTACTGTTTTTCCCATAATAATTGTACTCATTGCAATTATTACACTTATGGTTGTATAACAACGTAACTCACTCTTATGATGCCTTTGTATTCACACTAATTTATTAGCAAATATAAACCTAAAGAATTTCACTCAACCATTGTGTTAACCTTTTAGCAAGTTTATCTCAGGTAACAGATACATCTTAGTGGCACGGAGTATCCAACTGAAGATGGCTAAACTGTTATCATTCAAACTTTATGTTTTCATGTAGATTTTGGGACCTCTGTTTGTAAAAAACCTGATGAAATAATTAATGATAACTTTCCTTTTAAAAACGTCTCTTTCGAGTCGTTTTCTATGATTATGACTGTTGTAACTATTAATAATACCCCAATTAGCTTTCGCTGCTGATATGTCAAAATGGGGTGTTTATATTACGCAACATGTGATGCCAGAATATATACTCAGCCTGCTCAGGATGAGAGGTTATCCCTGAGCCTGCTCAGGAGGGAGCAGCAGGGGGTACGTATGAGACTTTGGGGAGCCTAGTGCAGAGGTTCCATGATCACACGCAGGCTATCCCAGTCCATCGTATACAGGTTATTGAGGGCGTCCAGAGGGAGCAGGGACATAGGATTGTTGGGGTTGAGTCGGCAGTCACTGCTTTGACTAAGAGGGTTGCTGAGTTGGAGAGGGATAACAGGAGGCTCAGAGACACCGCGAGTGTTGAGAGTCAGAGAGTTGACCGACTCCAGCGCGGCATGTCACGTATGCAGAGAGAGCTGAGGCAGATACGACGGTTTTGATTTTATGATCGAGTGAGAGTTGGCAGATTTGAGGCGTGTGCTAGGAAGCACATGGGCTACCATCCTTAGATATGTTCATTAGTGTTGTAGTACTGAGCAGTAGCGTTTAGTGATAACCGTAGTGTTAAAAACTCGTATTTTCTGTATTTTGAAACCAAATGTGATGTAATCACTAATGTTCGATGATATGAAATTGGTATTTATCTATGATATGATGTCATGATTTGATTTACTTATGCTTTTGCGTCATGCATTATGGGGTTTCCATAAATATATTTCGATCATGTATTTTCTATGTGAATTAACCGTAAATTTTATTTAACCCTGTTAGTGATCTCGCATCACCTAGAAATCTCATCGAGTGTTACGTTGTTATGTTGTAGAAAGATGCCTAACACCCGATTCAAAGCGTCCATGACTCATGAGGAGGTTGAAGAATTGGTTACCCGCCGAGTAGCTGAAGAGATAGAGGCTCGTGAAGCCGCAAGGAATCTTAAACCCCTGAATGAGAATGGGGATGAACAAAAAGGTGAGAGTGGAGGAAACGGGAATGGAGGAAACGAAGGAAATGGAAATAGAGGGAATGGAGGAAATAGGAATGGAGGAAACGGAAATGGAGGGAATGGAGAAAATGGGAATCATGGTATGAACTATGGAGGTTTCATGCCAGTAGCTAGAGAGTACACTTTCAAAGACTTCTTGAAGTGCAAGCCACATAATTTCTCAGGAACCGAAAGCGTTGTAAGATTGACCCGCTGGTTCGAGAAAATGGAGACTGTTTTCAATATCAGTAATTGTCCACCGAAATATCAAGTGAAATATGCTACATGCACACTGCAGGACAGTGCTTTGACTTGGTGGAACGCTCATAAAAGAATAATTGGTGTTGATACTGCATATGCCATGAAATGGGTTGGACTTATAAAGTTGATGACTGAGGTGTATTGTCCAAGGAGCGAGATCCAAAATATGGAGACTGAATTGTGGAATTTGACCGTGAAAGGAAACGACTTGACTGCTTACACTCAAAGGTTTCAAGAGTTTATTTTGTTATGTACTAGAATGGTCCCGAGAATAGGACCCCCGCTGAGAGGACAAGGTTGAGAGATTCATAGGGGATTTGCCCGATAACATTTAGGGAAATGTTATCGTTGTTGAGCCCACTAAACTTCAAGATGTAATTCGCATTGCCAACAACTTAATGGACCAAAAGCTGAAGGGATATGCTAGAAGTGCTAAAACCAAGAGAAGGTTAGAGAACAACCCGAGAGAAAATTATAGGCAGCAACCAGTTTTCAAGCAGCAAAACGTTGGAGGCCGAAATGTGGCAAGAGCGTAACACGGCAAGGGAACAAATGACAAGAAAGGTATGTTTTGGGTCCTCTTCCACCTCCCCTACTGCAATAAGTGCATGATTCATCATGAAGGCTGTGTATTTGTAAGGTGAGGAAACTATCAAGAAGGTTGGCACCTACTAGATATGTAAACGGCTGTTGTTGCTCCAAACACTCAGAGAGCCGCAGTTGGGAATCAGCCGGGTATTGTTTGTTACGAGTGTGGAAGGCCGGGACATTTTAGGAATGATTGTCCTAAGTTGAGGAATCAGAACCGTGGAAACCAAACAAGAAACAAGAGTGGAAACAAGACTGGAAACCAAACTGGAGGTAACGAAGCTACAACAAGGGCTTACGCCATTGGTGGAGGAGGAACAAACCCTGATTCCAACGTTGTCACTGGTACGTTTCTTCTCAATAACTGTTATGCTTCTATGTTATTCGATTAGGGCACCGATAGGAGTTTTGTGTCGTCTACCTTTAGTGCTTTGCTTAATGTTGCACCATCCACTCTAGACGCTAGTTATACCGTAGAACTTGCCGATGGAAGAATTTCAGAAGCAAATGTTGTTCTTAGAGGTTGCACGTTAGGATTATTAGTCAAGACGAGCCGTTCGAAAATAGATCTAATTCCCGTAGAACTTGGTAGTATTCGACGTCATCACGTTAATGGAATTGGTTGACGAAATACCACATCGTTAATTGTTTGTGACAGATGTTTGTTCGTAAACCTATGAGATTGAAGTGTTTACTATCCGAGGTAGATGATAGCAACGGCATAAGTAGGCTGAACATCATATCGTGTACGAAGACCCAGAAGTATATTCAGAAGGGATGTCAAGTCTACTTTGCGCAAGTTACATCTAATAAGGCCGAGGATAAGTCGAAGGAGAAGCGACTTGAGGACTTGCCAACCATAAACGTTGAAATTTTCGCAAAATGTCTTTTCCAGAATATTATCCTTAGAAGTGCCACCAGCCGAACAAGTTGAATTTTAAATCGACCTAGTCCCTGGTGCTGCACCTGTAGCACGAGCCCCGTACCAATTAGCACCAGCCGAAATGCAAGAGTTATCCACTCAGTTGCAAGAACTTTCTGCCAGAGGATTTATAGCGAACCCAGTTCCTCCACACCTTGGAGCTTCCGTTTTTGTTCAGTCAAGAAGACAGATGGTTCTTTTCGGATGAGTATCGACTACCGTAACTAAACAAACATACTGTGCAGAACCGATACCCACTTTCCGATGATCAACTACTATGTTTGATCAACTGCACAGGGTCAAGAGTCTACTCTAAGATCGTACCTTGAGATCTAGTTATCCACCACATCAGAGTTCATGAGGAAGACAATGCCAAGACTTGGCATTTAGGACTCGTTATGGTCACGTACGAGTTCCAATTTTAGTAATACCGATGGTTACTAACGTCACACGGCGTATTCAAGGTTTGATAATTTGGTGTGCAAAAAACCGTACTAAATAATTCCGTGATTGTATTCATCGATGATATTTTGATCTACTCCAAGAGCATAAAGGAGCATGAAGGGCACTGATTTTGAAGTTATTAAAGGAGGAGGAGTTGTACGCCAAATTTTCAAAGTGTGCGAATTTTGGCGGTCATAAGGTACAATTTCTCGGTCACATTGAACTGATAATTAAGGCATCACGTTGATCCCGCTAAGATTGAGTCTATCAAGGATTGGGCGTCCACGCGCTAGACACCCTCGAGATTCGTTAATTTTTAGTTTTTAGGTGCCTGGTTTACTACTGATAGATTTATCGAAGGTTTCTCAAAAACCGCTAGGCCTATGACGAAGTTGACTCAGAAAAGTGTAAAGTTCGATTGGGGAGAAAAGGCAGAGGTTGCATTTCAGTTGTTGAAACAAAAACTGTGTAGTGCGGAGCGATTTTGGCTTTACCTGAGGGAAGTGAGAACTTCCGTTGGTATACTGCGATGCTTCGCATAAAGGGTTGGGCGCGGTTTTGATGCCAAAGAGAGAAGGTCATAGCCTACGCATCCCGCCAACTCAAGGTTCACAAGAAGAACTATACTACACACGACCTAGAGCTTGGTGCAGTAGTGTTTGCCTTGAAGATGTGGATACACTTATCTGAACCGGTACAAATAGCGTCGTGGTTCACTGATACAAGAGCATGCAACAAATTCTCGATCAGCAAGGATTGAACATGAGACAATGACGGTGGTTAGAGTTATTGAGAGACTACGACTGTGAGATTCGATATCACCTAGGAAAGGCGAACAGTAGGCTGACGCCTGAGTCGAAAGAAAGAAAGTAAGCTGCTACGAGTTCGGGCCTTAGTTATGACTATAAGGTTAAATCTTCCTAAGCAGATTTTGAATGCTCAATCGGAAGCCAGAAAAGAAGAGAACTTTATCAACGAAAATTTGCATAGCATGATTAACAAGCTAGAACCACGTGCTGACGAAACGTTATGTTTGAACAATCGAAGTTGGATTCCGTGTTTTGGTGACATGAGAGCTTTGATTATGCATGAGTCTCATAAGTCAAAGTATTCCATCCATCCTGGATCAGATAAGATGTACCAAGACCTTAAGAAGCTGTATTGGTGGCCCAACATGAAAGCAAAAATTGCCACTTATGTTAGCAAGTGTTTAACGTGAGCCAAGGTTAAGGTAGAATATCAAAAGTTGTTTCTGATTGTTGGTTCAACCAGAGATCCCACAATGGAAATGGAAGAATATAACAATGGGGACTTTATGACAAAGTTGCCAAATACGGCAGCTGGTCAAGACTCGTCTCACTAAGTCTGCTCATTTCCCTTGCTAAGCGAGAAAGACCATGTGGAGAATTTAAGAGACAATACTTGAATAAAGTAGTTCACAAGCATAGAGTGCCAGTTTCGATCATCCTAATCGCCTATTGGAGATTTACTTCACATTTTGTGGACAGTCCCTTAATAAAGCATTATGTGACTCGATGGATCTGAGTACAACTTACCATCCACAGACCGATGGTCAATAGTGAGAGAACCACTCAAAAAATTGAATATATGTTGCCACGCTGTGTAACTTCGACTTTGGAAAATTATTGGTAGAAAAGGACACTTACCGTTGGTGGAATTTTCATATAACAACAGTTACCATACGAGCATTAAGGCTGCTCCGTTTAAGGTGTTGTATGGGCCCAAGTGTCGATCACCTATCTGCTGGGCTGAAGTCGGAGATAGTCAGCTCACTGGCCTAGAGATTATCCATGAGACGACTGAGAAAATAGTTCAAATCAAGAGCCGTATCTAGGGGTGGAAATGAGTCGAGCCGCTCGTGAAAAGCTCGGGATCGGATCGGTAAAAAGCTCGAACGAGCCGAGCCTAAACGAGCTCGAGCCCGAGCTCGAGCCTAAGTTGCAGCTCATTTATTAATCGAGCTCGAGCCCGAGCTTTACATACAAAGCTCGATTGGGCTCGCGAGCCTAAACGAGCCTAAACGAGCCTAAACGAAATTTGTATTAAAATATTATGCATAGGTATTATATGCGGAGCTATTAACGAGCTTAATAACAAGCTTAATTAAACCGAGCCCAAAATAAATATAATTACGAGCCGAGCTCGTGCAAGTTTTGAGCTAAATTTTAAATTATCATTTTCAAAAATGTATAAATGAGCCGACCTCGAGCCTAGCTCGAGCCGAGCCCGAAGCCCATATTACATTCACGAGCTGAGTCTCGAGAGCTTAAAAAATAAGCTCAGAATCGAGCCGAGCTCGAGCACGAGCCTTGTAAGACGTAAACGTGCCGAGCTCGCGCCTATAACGAGCCTCGAGCTCGCTCGTCTCTTTCCAACCCCTGAGCCGTATCCAAGCCGCCCGTGATCGTCAAAAGAGCTATGCCGACGTAAGACGAAAACCTCTTGAGTTTCAAGTAGGAGATAAGGTCATGTTAAAAGTATCGCCATGGAAAGGGGTGATACGTTTTGGCAAACGGGGAAAGTTGAACCCTCGTTATATTGGACCTTTTAAGATCATTGCTAAAGTAGGAACCGTTGCCTATCGTCGTGAACATCCCGGAGAAATTGAGCAGAGTTCATAGTACGTTTCACGTCTCGAATTTGAAGAAATGCTTAGCCGACGAACCTCTTGCTATACCACTGGATGAAATCCAAGTTGACGAAAAACTCCACTTCATTGAAGAACCTGTCGAGATCGTGGACCGCGAAGTCAAGCGTCTGAAGCAGAGCCGTATTCCGATTGTCAAGGTACGTTGGAACTCTAGGAGAGGTCCTGAGTTTACGTGGGAGCGTGAGGACCAAATGCAGAAAAAGTACCCGCATCTTTTTGCTAATCCTGAACCTTCGTCGAATGCTACGTCTTAAGCTTTGAGGACAAAGCTCTTTTAACGGGGAAAGGATGTGACACCCCGCAAATTTCCGATCAATAATTTAGCCGTTTCCGTTTGATAATTTGAATTTTTAACGTTTCGTTTAATTTTTACGTGTAACCGGGAAGTTGTCCCGTTACAATCTAAGAATCGTCTCCGGGAGCGAACCGTACTGTATTTCATCGTAGTCTTTCGTCATTGGACGCGTTTTTACGCTTTTAATTAATATTTAAAATTTCATAATTTTTCGTGAAGTCGTTAGTCATTTTCGTTGTTTACGTAATCGGTTAAGTATCGTAATGCATGTATGCATAGAACCTTGGTAATTAATTCATGAGCATGCACTACCATTCCTAGAATGTTGGAGACCAATTGGTCCCCCCTTTTTGGCCTTGTAGTAACCGGATACACACACACTCTAGCATGGGATCCCCATTTTTGAAATTTGAAATTTCAAGACAAACCTCCCTACAAAGTGGCACTTGTACAAGTCCTTCCTAGGCTCCCATTCGCGGATCATTTTGGTCCCCTCCTTACAATTGTACTCGGCCGAACAAGACCACACACCAAGTCTAGGTGCATTCCATCCTCTACCAACTTATATACTTCTAACCTTATTTGTTTCCATACTTTCCAAAAGCAAATCTCTCACTAGAAAAACACAACACTTTTAATTTATATTCTTTCTATTTTCGAACCACCAGCCCAGTGACCCAAATCCATTTCTTTTTAATCTATTGATCAATACCATTAGCAGATATATTGTTGCGAGGGGTTGATTGTTATTTCATCCGGGTATTTTATAAACAACTTTTGGGTTGTTCTTAGTTCTAATCATCTTCTGTCGTGTATTCTTGTACGATCGTCTTCTTCTTTTTCATAAATGAGTTGTTAACTTTTGCATTCGTATGATCATATCGAACAGGGTTACCAATCGGACAATGTGGAAATCATTACTTATTTTTCTATAAAACTACAAGTCTCAAAGTTTAATCTTTTTATTTATAAATAGAAGAATATAAAAAGTAGTTGTACTTTTGCGCTTAAAAGTTTGTTGTGACTATTTTGATATATATATTGTTATTACTACGGCTATATCATTTATTTGAGATTTATCGTATAGTGAGTTTAAATATTGTTGGCGAAAGGATTAAGTTAGATGTTGGATTTGTCGGAAGTGTAAATTGAAAGTCGAAGAGGTTTAGGTTTAGAATGAATTTGTTGCAATATTTGCGGTGTTGTCGAAAATCGATCGAATATTCTTTCGAGCCAATAAAAGATGTACTTTTATAAAACAGACACTTTCACGAGTCGAGACGGATAAAAATGGAAAGTTGATATTTTTAGAAAGGTCATGCTGAAATCTTATAAACTTTATAAATGCGTCGAAAAATATACTTTTATTATCAAAATGATAAAATGAAGAATGACGTTAAGTGTCGAGTTTAGGTCAACATTTATGGTTATTGAGTCAACTTTGGTGTGTCGAGTCACTAAAAGACGAAATATACTAAAAGACGAAATACATTAAAAGACGAAATACACTAAAATACGAAATACACTAAAAGATAAAGTACACTAAAAGACAAAATATTTTTGAAGATGTTTCAAAATGTCAAGACTTGTCAAAACTTATAACTTTCGAAAGTACGTTTTGAAAAGGGTACGCCGTGTCTACTCATGCTCGGATGATCAGCTCTTGCGTTAAGCGTTATTCGTTGTACATCATTCTTAAACGACAACTATATGCTAAGTGTCGCTAGATCGTAAGATCGTCTTCACATTGATTGTTCTTTTTAAATCCACAATTTCGCATAAGTGAGTTTCATAGCCCAACCTTATTTACTCGTTTTTAATAAATGTTTGTATAACTTGGGTGAGAAAATTGCTGATTTTTTTAAAATTGGACACAAGTACAATACTTTAGATAATACATCTATTTTACGTGTGTATGCCAAGTAGCATTTATACCACTATTGTCCCGAATTATCAGAACTGATAACACCTTTAACCGACTCTGCTGGTTAAAGTGAGCACGAGTGAATAATAGATCTATTGGACTAATTATCCCTAATCCGGGTAGAGTAGCACTCACTACCCACGGGGCTACCCGATAAACAGTATAAATGCAATGTAGAAACTGGTTAGGTAATCTTCGGTCGAACATCACCTATAAAGGGCAAGCAAATACCTTATAGCAATGTACATGCAATCTTTCATCAATAGCTTCAGTGTCAAGAGCTTATAGGTGCAACGTAAATAACCTATTTAAGGTAAGTTTGTATCTCCTATGACTGTCACATACGTTTTGATATCTTGTGGTCCACTATAACAACGTTTGAACTAAACCTGTGAATTCACCAACTTTATGATGATGTTCTAAGCATGTTTTTTTCTCATGTTGCATAGCAAAAGGGATTTTGTTGCTTGACTTAAGTGAAGTCTATTTGCCCGGACCCGGTTTTCATAAAAAGAAATCTATCGTAGTGTCTTTAATTACCGTTGTTGAACCTTATTTAAGAAGCTTCCCCATTTTTTACGCTTAAACTTTTTTTAAATTGATCGATGTAAATACATATTAATTTTTGAATATACTTCAACGGTTTTGTTTTTAAAACGTACCCGTAGAGGTCGTACTTTATGCTTTGTACTTGAGATATTTATGAACGTCACGCCCCCGGACGCTTATTCGGACGAGACCCTATTTGGGGGTGTGACAGTTATTAAATGGATTTCTCCCACGGAGCGACAAGAGCGCCTTAACAAGGGTTTGTGTTTTATTTATGATAATCCATAGGTATGTGGACATAAATGTTCGGGTAAATTTATGACCGATGAGGAGGAGGATACGGAACCGGTGACTGAAGCAATTCAGAAGGAAGTGTTGGAAGGTGGTAATATATCGATTCTTAATGCATTAGTGGGCTATGGTAGTCCGCGGTCGCTACAGTTATAGGGCGTATTAGGTGCCGCAAAAGGTACATATTCTCATTGGCCACAGTGAAACTCTTTTGTGTGAAAGTTTGTGTAGTCAGGTAGTGCTTGATATCCAAGGACTACCAATGGATGTGGATTTGTATGTGCTGCCTGGGAAAGGACCGGATATAGTTTTGGGTATTTAATGGTTACAAAATCTTGGAAAGGTCACCTATGATTACTCGAACCAGACAATAGAGTTTAGTTGGTCAGGTCGTGACTATGCATTGAAAGGCGAGGAGTTGTTACTTAAGCGTGATACCTTGTTATGCCAGCATACGCAAAATCTATTAGTCACTAAGCACCTCATGGAGAGGAAAGCTAATTGTAAACGGTGGGATGTTGAGTTCAATGTCGGGGGATATGGTGCTTGTTAAACTGCAACCGTATCGCCATGTTACTTTGGCGAAGCGTTATTGCAACAAATTGGCTAAAAGGTATTATGGACCATTTAAGGTGTTGGAGCGTGTGGGAAATGTGGCTTATCGACTTACTCTACCGGATTCAAGTAAGATCTACCCGGTATTCCATGTGTCATTACCAAAAACCATTTTCAAGAACAGGTGAGGAACAAGTTGCGAATTTGCCGGAGGATAAACATGAGGAGTAGCCCGTAGAGCAGCCATTGGCAATTTATGATACCAAATTGTTTACAGAAAGTGCACAACGGTTCCGGCAAGAGTTTGGAGTAATAAGCAGAAGAGCACCTGAATATTGCTAACGTGGGAATGGTTGTTAGATTCAAGATGCTTACCCATCTTACCACCTTGAGGACACGGTGATTTTAAAGGTGAGGGAATGATACGCCTGGGCCCGAGCTCATGGCCGAAAACCCAAGAGGGAGAAGTCCAAGCCCGTATGGCATAAAGATTATGTCATATAATTAACCTTATTTAAGTGTTATTGTTTAAGAATGTCTTCATGTTTATTTAGAAAAGTCAATCAAGAGTGCTTTTCAAGACAAAACCGTGAGGGCAAGGCGGTTTTGAAGGAGTGAGGAATGATACGCCTGGGCTCGAGCCCGTGGCCCATTTAGCTATTAAGTGTTATACTATAATTTATTTCATAAAAATACTCTTGTACTCTTTCATTCAATCAATCAAGTTTAAGATAAACATTCACTAATCTTTTCTTTCTCATCTTACTGACAAGCTAGCACACCAGAGCGTCTGAAATGGTTCTCTATCCCGATACAACCCGCAAGGGTCATATCAAACTGATAACCGATGAAACCGAAACAGAAAAACCGAAAACCGGAAAAACCAGCTTATCATGATTTGGTTTCGGTTTTTATTTTTAGTTATCCGTGGTTACCTAGTAGCGGAGTTAGAACTTTTGTTTTAGGAAGGCCAAAGATATACAATCTTGTATTTTGGGAAGACTGAAAGCTAATATATTTTTCTAAGATACAAATAGCATAAAAAATACATTTAGCACATAAAACTTGGGAGGGCCACCACCCTCTTTGGTCTCCACTACCCTAAGCCTATGGATTACCCCTGATCGAACCGTGTAAGATAAAAATGTAGTTTAAACAAAGCATTTAAAAAAAATAAACAATTATTAACATAATTATTGCACGCTTTTAGTCGTATTAACGAATATTTACTTACCTTGATTGATCATATACGATATGATGAAGAATAATCGTAACTTAAAAACGTTCAAAATATATATTATTAATTATTTTGTTACATATTATAATTTGAATTGCTTTAATACGATGGAATAACTTTAACTCTAATGTCTTTATTGTTATTAAATTTACTACAATGAGATATTATGTTTTAATTTACGCTATTATTCGTCCGATTCAATTAGATTCTATTAATTTTCAAAAATAGTTAAACGTGACTAACAACGAATTACGAACTGTTGGGGAAATAAACTATTCAGTTCAATGTTCTACAGGTCCTTGTGTTATTCCGTTTAGTTCGGTTTTAAGATAGTAAAATGAACCTACCTCCACACTATAGATAGTTAGAACTTTCCCGCCGAAATGGAGCCAAAATAGGCTCGTGAACACCCCTAAATTATTTTAGTATTATACTATGGAAAAAAGAAAAAAAAAACTACTAGGAATTTATGGTAGAACCTTTATTTTATCAAACATTAAAGTTTCTTTTTACAACAAACTACATATGATCTCTCATGTTAAAAAATGGGCCAATCTCTTAGAGGCTATATAGCATAATAATTCACTCAAGTCAGTGAAATTTCAGATCAAGCTATTTAACTTTTTTCCAGGGTAATAAAAAAGTCAATATTTTCTTTTCAATTTAACGATCATCGTTAAGTTTACAATTAAAATCCACCATCACCGCTACCACCACTAATCATTGTCGCCACAACAAATCTTGCTGACCACTACCACCACCAACTACACCCACCACCCCAACACGCCAACACAAACCTGCGCCCGACCATCCACCAACACCTTGTGGTTGGTGTATGTAGGCTATGATGTTGGACGACGTTGTAGGGTTAGGTTAGTAATACGACGGTATTGGTTAGTGGGTGATGAGTGGTGGTGACCGGCAGTGCTAGTGGGGATGGTCGGTGGTGTTGGGGGATAAAGTGATGATGGGTGGGGTTGGAGAGGGAGGCCGCGATTGGTGTTGGTATTAATGGTGACGCCGGTGGTGGGTGGCATTGGTGGTAGTGGCGAGGGTTGGTGATGGCGACGATGGTTGGTGGTGGTAGTGATGTGTGGGGTTGGTGGCAGTGACGATGATTGGCGGTGACGGCGATGACGATGAACTTGAAATGCAAAACTTAACGTATGATCGTTAAATATTTAACGAAAAATCCAAATTGGAAAATATAATAACTTAGGCTACATTTTTCTACAAAAAAAGAAGTTAAATACTTGATTAGAAATGACTCATAACTTTAATGTTTTTGTATAGATGTCAATGTTGTCCAATCTTATATGGAATTGATTTGACTAAAAATCCAAAAATGAAAAAAAATAACATTGGCAAATACATGTTTTCTGCATAAAAAGAATGAAGTTAAATAACTTGAGATTAGCAATTGATCTCTCTTAACTTTAATATTTTTTTCATTGATGTCATTTACCTTATCTTATATGAGAAGTGATTTGACGAAAATCCAAATTGGAAAAAAAATAAATTTGAGCTACATTTAAAAAAAAAAATATAATACTTGATTAGAAATGACTTCTAACTTTTAAAAAAATTTTCATCGATTCATTTTGCCACTATTTTAAATGAGAAATTGTTTGCACACTACAAAAGTATGTGTCCTTGATATTATATACATTTAGATCACTTCTACTTATGTTCACCCATACAAAGACACTCAAAGTTTGAAAAGTGGTTGTACAATTGTTCCTCAATTCTTTGTCGAGATCCATTCGCTGCATACAGAATCTGTAATATGAGGAACCTACTGAATATTACACATCTGATTAATATTAATATAAATGTGATATTTCTTAATTTTTTATTCGGCTCGACGATTCTTCGAAAAGAAGCGATTAGATCCAAAGGGTTTGTGGTAGTTTTCAGATCCCCTTTTTCGTTTTATCCAATCCTTATCCCCCTGTCATCTCATTCGTTTCTCTTTTCAAGAACCCCCTTAACCGAACTCCCTTCAATCCAAGTATTTCTATCTGTGATCTTTGCAGCTATGGTTACCCATCGTTCTATGGAGGATCATGTGATCCGAATCTCCAAATCTGTGTTCGTTACCAATTTCCCTGATGCTTATGGGTCCCGAGACTTATGGAAGCTATGCGAGACGTATAGCAAGGTGGTTGATGTTTTCATTCCTAATCGGTTGTCCAAAGCTGGTAAGCGGTTATCGCATTTGTCGGTTTAAATAAGGTAGAAAGATATTGATCGGTTGTTAAGTAATCTTTGTACCCTTTGGGTTGGGAGATTTCATATTCACGCTAATGTTGTACGCTATGAAAGCCCGAGTAAACCTCCGTCATCCACATCCCTCACCTCGTGTTTCATTCCCTCTCTTCCCCTAGTGCTTTTGCAGGTGTTGTTAAGGACCTCCGACTACTCAGGTATCATCCTCCTTCTCCACCGCAGCAGCTCGTACTAGCTCCCCAGCTCTGGTTCTTGAGGAGTCATGTTTTATTGGTCGTGATTTATCTCGTCATGTGATAGGAAAAGTTAAGGATTTGCACTCAATTCCTAATCTCATGATATTGCTTGCTAAGGAGGGATTCCCGGAGGTTAAGGTGTCTTATCTTGGTGGTTTGTGGTGCAATAGAATAGGTTAATGTGGCTACACTTGTAAGAGTTGGCACAACACATTGGTGTTAATTCTTGTTTCAGTGTTTCCAACCTGCTATGGCAGATTTACGTTTGTGAAGAGCGGGTGGTATGGGTTTGATATAGAAGGATTCAATTGCACTATGTGTCTCGACACGTTCATAGATAGGCACGAAATGGGGTGCTACCATGACATTGAGTGAGACTCTTAGGAACATATTTGCTCGTAAGCTTTGTGTCCATTAAAACAAATGTGTGCTCGGGATTAAAGTCTTGGGACTTTAAAGTGATATTTAAAGGGAGAGTAGTATTTGGTTCGTGCTAAGGAGATTGTATTGCTTGACTCTTCCGTCTTGTCATTGAATCCATAAGATTCTGTTTTTACGGCTCGGATGATGATTCAATTCAATGTTTTAATAAGCAATCTGAAGAAAAACGGTCAAGCGAATGTTGGTATGGACGATGATTAGTGATCCTGGAAGGTGTCTCAGGAACCATTTTTTTCTACATCTAAACCATAAACAGTAGACCATAAATTGAGAAACACGTCGATCTCCAGCAACCAAGAAACCCAACAAATCTCCTGGCCCATTTGAATGGTACTATCTGATACTAACAAGACCAAAGAGGTGAGGATCAGTCGGAATCAGGTATTGATGTTCCTGAACCATCCTTATCCCACCCACCCGGTTTCACTCCGGTAAATTCCCAACAGGAGAACTCTCATAACCAAGCCCATGTTTAGTACTCAGTTAACATATTGGATGCTGAGAAGGAGAAATCACCGAGTGTTTAGCCGAATGTGATGAATTCTTCTCAGGAGATTAATGATAAGGCATCCTCCTCTAGTGCATCTGTTCTTAACAGACCTCGTCAATATGGAGGTTCAGTTCTTGAAGTCCTAGATGATATGGTCAGGGTAGGACAGTCCATAGGGGGTATTGAAATGATCCATGGCTGTATGAACGATATTGAACGGATCATTGGTTCACAAGGAGATGGTTCTGTTTTTAGATGAAGATCCTTTCCTTAAACGTTCAAGGTCTTGGTAACAAGACTAAAAAGGAGTGGATTAAGGAGCTTAACAATAAGTATAAAATCAATTTTCTGGCTATTCAAGAGACCAAATTGGATGTTATCTCCCATATGGATGTCAAATTCATTTGGGGTAATTCTAATTATCAGATTTGTGACCAGCGATTCTTGGGTAAATGGATCCAGGCTGTATTCTTTGTGTATTGGGAGGCGTCCATTTTTAGGAAGGATCATGTGACTAACTCTGATAATTTTATTGCTTTGTACGGGTCATGGCTTCCTAGTAATACTAAAAATTTATTCATGGTTATTTATGCCCCCCAGTCTCAGTCTCTTAAAAGAAGTCTTTGGGAGTATATTTCGCCTTAGAATGCTCTGTTGGAATGGCGATTCGATTGTTTGGGGACTTCAACGAGGTTTCGATTTGAGGAAAAATGTTGGGTCAAACTTTAAAAAATCTAGTTGCGAAGGCGTTTATAAAACCAATTAACTCAGCTTCGTGTCATGTGGATGTTAAGTTGGAAGGATAATCTTTTCAACTGGATCGCCACCCTCCAGAAACAAAATTGGAGTAAGTTGGACTGGTTCCTCGATGCTCGAAAGGTATTTTTTCCTCTTTCCCCTCCTATTAATGCGACCTGTCTTGATCGCCAATCCATTCAATCACTAGACCTATTCTCCTTAATGAGTTCTTTGGTTGATTATGGTCCGATTCCTTCCGAGTCTATCATACTTGGATTAAAACATAGGGATATAGAACAAAAAAACGGGGAGAAGCCGAACACCGGGAACACTACAACAGAGGTCTCCCTAATACAATGACGAAAGCGAAGGCTTTTATGATATGTCATTCAGCTTGGAATTCAATTCTCATAAATTCAGACTCCCAATCGTTTCTAATCAGATTTAAGAAAAGCTCACCAAGCATTAAAGGCGATTATTCGGGCGCAAGATCTAAGGAAACGAACCTCTTATTATCATATACCAACCCGAGGAACGCATATCGTTGATTGACTTGTCAGTTATTGATAAGCAATTGTATAATGGGTCTTTCAGATGATTTGATCCTTAAAGCGTAGGGATTACTGTCCAAACTCCAAATCTTAACGTAATGAAGCAAATAGTGATCTTGCTCAGAAAGCTAAAATCAAATAGGGCGATCGAACGATGGAAACACTAATTTCTTCCACGACATCATTAAATAAGAGACAATCCAAGTTAGCAATCGAGGTGTTCTATGTTGATGGGGATTGGATTAACATATCGTTTATCTGTTAAAAGAGTGTTCAAAGGAGCAATTTAGCTTCACACCATTACAAACAGCCTAATGGGAGGCAGGATAAAGATTAAATTTCCCTTTATCCTAATCGCTTATCTCATGACCCCACTTGTCGATTTGGAGAAAGACGATATCAAGGTCGAAATTCGTAATGCATGTTTGGGGGTGCGGTGAGAACAAGTCTCCCGGTCCTGACGGCTTTTACTTTATTGAGTTTCTTCAAAAAAAAAACGATATTGGGGATCTGATTGGGACAAGATTTTTTGGTGCTGTGAATCTTTCTGACTGTGGCACTTGTTTCTTAGGGGTTAATAATGCTCTTTTATTGCCTTGATTCCAACAGTTGATGATCCAAGTTTTTACGGATTTTAGACCAATCAGTCGATAGACAGCATTTATAAGTGATTACAAGATTCTTGTAGACCGGTTATCGTTGGTAAACCTCTGACCTATAATCTCGATAGTCAATCTGCCTTCGTTGCAAATATACAAATTTGAGATGGTCCCCTTCATATATGAATTGATTCTTGACTGGTGTAGTAAAAGGACAAAGACGGAAGAAGCTTTGTTTTTTAAAGTTGACTTTGCCAAGGCTTACGACTCGATTCGTTGGGATTATCTCCTTGACGTCTTACATGCATTTGGTTTTGGTCCAAATTGGTTGCAATGGATCAAGTAATATTCAGTTCTGCCATGGCTTCGATTTTGGTAAATGGCAGCCCTACATCTGAATTCCCTTTCTTCCGAGGTTTAAAACAAGGTGATCCCTTAGCTTCTTTTTTATTCATCTTAGTTATGGAATCCTTACATCTTTTCGTTTCTAGAGCTGTTAATGAAGGAGTTTTTAAAGGCATTCAGCTTCATGAGTCGTTGATGATCTCTCACTTATTTTATGCTGACGACGTGATGTTTTTGGGTGAATGGTCTGATACCAACTTGAAGAGTTTGACCAATATTCTAAAATGCTTTTTTCTTGCATCGGGCCTGAAAATTAATTTCCATAAAAGTCAGATGTTGGGTATCGGTGTTCCTCCTGAAACCATTAAGCCAAGGTAGTCATCATTGAGTTGGTTGTGGTGTGTTGCATACTCCATTTATTAACCTTGTGTGCCGGTTGGAACCTTATGTCTCGACATTCACGATGGACATTCGTTATTCAGAAACTTCGTGCTCTAGTCTAACTGGAAGGTCAAGACTCTCTCTATAGGCCGGTCGGTGATTGACGGCTCCCTTAAATCTGTTTTAGGAGCTTCCTCCATCCCCCGTTATACACCTTGTCTATTTTTAAAAGAGCCCCGAAGCAGGTCCTACAACGTATGGAACAGGTTCTAGTAATTTCTTTTAATGGTGAGCAGAAAAATCAGTCGATGGTAAAATATCTTAGGGTTGCTTGGTAAAAGACTTTGCTTCTAAAGAAAAAGGGAGGTCTCGGGATCTCCAGTTTTCATCACTTAATAGGCCTTGCTCCTCAAAATGGGGTTTTGCGCTTATCCTCTCAAGATGGTTCTTTTTGGCGATAGTTATTAGGTGTTCATTATGGCTCTTCTATAGAATACCATCAGACTTCATTCTCTTCGTCCTGGTGTTCTATCCTTCGAGAGACTCGCTGGTTGTCGTCGAAAGGTTTCAACTTTGTTGCCCGTTGTAAGAAAAGAGTTGGGGACGGTCAGAATACTAAGTTTTGGCTTAGATGCTTGGAAAACTGGATATTCTTTCGATTATTGTTTCTCTGCTTTTTTGCTCTTAAGTTGATAAAGAGGCTTCTGTTGCTTCTAATATGGGCTCATCCTGCGTGTTGCTGATATCCCCTGTTCGTAGACTAATTTCGGGACGATCCGAGCGTCAGCAGTGCTCTGATTATATTCCGTGTTGTTACAACTGGTTAAATTCTCATCTTCCTCTATAGACAGATGGTTATGTATTAAACGGTGATGGGGTTTTTTTTTCCGTGTTAGAGATGTCCGTATTTCTAATCGATGACCTGCTCCTTCCTTCATCGGGCGTCCACAGGTGGGTAAAATTATTCCGATCAAAACAATACTTTAATATGGCGAGCTCGCTAGATCGTATTCCACTCGTGATAATCTGCTATTCGTGGTGTTGCTGTTGGAATCTTCTCTTGTTCCGCTCTGTGGTTCTGGTCCCGAAGAGTCGCTCACGGGTGCCTTTGTTCAGATGTGAGGTTTCTCAACATATCCTTCGTAAGGATTCTGGTCGGTGGTGGGATCATGTTCTGGTTTGATTTTTTGAATTTTTCTGGAATGGGACGGTGGTTTTCGATATGTGTTTAGGGTGCCTTTCAAGCTTGAAGCATCCTTCTGGACAATGTTTTTTTGCGCTGCTTGGTGGCACATTTGGGGTCTTAGAAATCGCTCTATTTTTGATGTCATCCCTCCGAGACGTTCTACGCTTTTTGATGATATTGTTGCGTGTTGTTTCTCTTTGTGTGGTAGTAGATGTAATATTTTTATTTCTTGAGACTGTTGGCTGAAAACCCTTATTTGTATTACTTTGTAATTTCTTTCTAAGCGCCTTGCTAGCTAAAAATTTGCCTTCAAAAAAAATATAAAGACATAATTAACCCCCCCCCTTATTTTATTTTATTGATGTACAGTGTGCAAATCATCTCCCATCTTATATACTCGTAGCAAGGATCTTTTTCGTCTTAGAATAAATATTCGTTTTTGACAAAGACATACAAGTTAATGAAAACATAAATATAACTGTTTTTTCTTGCAAAATGATTGTTTAATTTTAACTTATTAATTAATTAAAGTTAATAATAATAACTGCGGTAACATGGCAAACTAGACTTTATCTACTTTCTCTTTCATTTTAAATAATTTATGTCAACTTGAAAAAGGAAAATAAACAATAAATTTGAGACGAGAAAATATCATGTTCTTATTTACACTTGATATAAGTTTTTAGTATAAGGTACTTGACCTGCATAATGTTTGTTTGAATACATATCATATCATCACATAATATTGCTAAAGTGAAGACTTCTTTAGTAAATTAGATAAAGCCACAAAGGTTGAGTAATACATTTGTTAAAAATAAAGTTGTCATCATTTATCTAGGGGTGAGCAGAAAAACCAAAAAATCCGAATAAACCGAAACCAAAACCGAACTAGAGCTAAATAACCGAACCGAACAAATTTGTCAAACCGAACCGAACTACGATTCGGGTTCTCGGTTGGATATGGGTTTGGCAGACATGAACGAGAACCGAAAACCTAATTTATATATAGATAATATAATATAGTATATAATCAAATAAAAATTTTAATCTTAATATAAAAAAACAATAACCACACAAGGTGGCCTAGTGGCAAAATTGGTTTGTGGCAGATCACACTAAAATTGTGAGGTCTCAATTTCAATTCCTGCAAGGTGCAAACAACCTAGAGTGGACCCATGCCAACCTCCTGAAAAGGGAGGAGCTTTTACCTAGTTTGAGTCTGTGTGGGCGTTGGATTCAAGCCTCGTTGATTATTCGGGCCAATGTGTCGAAACCATGGTTAACCAAAAAATAATAAAAAACACTTTTTATTTTGAAATAATCTTTTTTTGCTAATATCTATGTATTTTATTGCTGCTGGTGATTAGTGTGTATTCCTTGCATGATCTTCCACACAATCGTCCTTTTAGTTGCTATCACCGATCCTTAATGCCTTAGCCGAACCCCCTTGTTCAATCATTTCTCGGAGCCATGTTGATTGCCTCATGCAAAGTCGCAAGGCTTTGAAGAAGTAACATTTCCTTTGATTACCCTCGGGAAATCCTGAATGTAACTCTTTCAATCTTTTCGTATCAGTTGACACCAACACAGACACATCAAAACACAGTTCAAGAAGCGAATAGTTGTATGCCTCGATGTCATCTCCTTTTAAAAGTTCAAAGTCCAAGATCTTGCTCCATCTTTTGATTTCAGTTTGCCTTGGGCATTATCACAGTAAGACATCAAAGCTTTAACGTTGCTACTAGAGGATCTGATTAGACATTAGCAAGTACCCAAAGTTTGAACATTTCTGTTCCACCAGGTTAGAGCACGACCCTCAAACGTGCATACAACAAACTTCACCTTGTCATCTTCAGCACATTTACAGATCTCAAACACTTGCTCCATCTTTTCGAACCAACGTTTCAGTCCGACTATACGCTTCAGTCCCGTTGAAAGGTGAGGCTTGCGTTCGTAAATGTATTATAACGAACATCCATGCACATCTGGTGCAACAGTTCCTCCAGTATTTGCTGATCCAGATCCACCAGTATTGTTTGAGTCAGCTCTGTCCTTTTCATATTCTTCAATATCTTTGGCCACAAACGCTTTTTCCACTATCCTTTAACTAGATTTCCTTCTTAAATCTCCTAGGCGGCATGATTCTAGCCACGCAAGTACACAATTCGTTAAGAATTTATAAAGGTATGCAAAGTCATGGCACGTGATAATAAGAGAGAAAAGGAAATAGAAAAGTGATATAAATAATCATAATTTAAATCCCAAATGGTCAATAATTATATAATGATCGATTATAAAGAGATACAAATATGTCATAAGATAGACTAAGAGATCGAATTAAATCAAGTATTATATAAAGTAAAGTATTATATATTAGCAATCATGATAATCGGAAAGCAAGTCAGGACATGAATACGCTGCCAGTGGAAAGTGATAGCGATGAAGGATTCTGTATTTTTAAAAATGAAAGAAAAATAAAACTTTAAATTTGTGTTATAACTAGTTTTTGAAAATGACCCCAGTTCTTATAACCTGGCTCTTAACCATCTGTAACACCCCCAAAATCCGGTAGCAGCGGTACGGTAACAATGGGGTGTACGTCAATAGTACAACAATCCAATATGAAAAGAATCGACCTTAAATGGACGTTTTTAAGATAATAATTTGTATGATGTCATGCAAAGTCTCAGCGTTTCATACATTAGGTCCCCATAAGTTTTAAAAGATCATAAACATTCAAATTAAAACCAAAAGTATATATACCCAAAAGATGAACTTCAGTTTTTAAAGATAATAAAAGTTGCATTGAATATAGATAAACACAGAATCCATCTTCATTGATATCCGCCACGGCTCCCCTCCGAGGATCATTTACTTTTTTCATTACCCTATGACCCTTGAAATTACATGCTAAAAGTCAACCACAAAAGTGTTGAGTTGGAAATCAAAGGTTTTATCGTAAAAAAGGTGTGGACCACAAGATCGAAGTAATAGTAGCTCTGAAACACATTCAGTAGTTCCAAAACGTTTTATTATTTGCCACTAAGCTCATGATCCCAGAAGCCTTAACTTAGAATTTAGCCCAATCAGAATATAGGATGCTTGTCAACAACCTAACACCTCTCAATGTAAAATGCACCTGATCAAATACTAGTGACCCAAGGAAAGGTGGGGATTGTCAGTCCCGATAGCTTCAAATCCCACATAACACGCGCGGCTCACATACAATAGCAATTAACGGTTCATGATAAATAGTGTGGACTCCACGGCAATAAGGTAACTTAGCAATAAAATTTAGGCAGTAAGTCGGATAGCAGTACACATTGAAAACAACTTTGAAAACACTGTAGAAAAACACTTTGAGTCCAATAGTAAAACTAAGCAATGTAAATCACTCCCGTAAGTTTGTAAACAAACACGTATAAAAAAGAGGGCTTAATGAACTCAACCTCGAGTAAATGGTAATCAACAAGTATTCACAAAAAAAAAATGAGGACACGAAGAAACTCGAAGCGAACCTAATCCAATATAGGTCGAAAAGAACTAAAAACACTTTGATTTATTTATAGGTCGTATTAGCTCATCATAACTATCGTTCTGGCTATCATAATTTAAATAGGATCCCATGTAGTGACATATGAGGAGCTAGGACACTTTAAATCGTAAATCCAACAACTCGTCGATACGCCACCCCGAAGAGGCCTCATTATGAAACTCCCTAGTAATATAGCACTTTGATTAACTAAAACCACATATAATTCTATATAGCTACATCACCATCTAATCGTTTTAGTGAAATCATATTTATAAAGTAAAAACCGATTAAAAGTATACTTTAGTAATACGTGACTGGCGTAACTTTTCTCGATTTTAGTCCTTTCCTTTCATTCTTCGTCCACAGCCTTCCGTATTAAATATAGTTATCAATATAAAAACATTTTTTCAAAATGTTGATTTTTTCTGATGAATATGATTTACTGTTCATAACAGTTTATAATGTTATTTTTATGGATTTAGTATCGTAAATGCCGTAACTTATTCGTTTTAAAACCTCCGTTTTTTAGCTGATTCTTCAAGTACGTATTACGATATAAAAAGTCTATTTATTTATGAAAAAAATGTTTTTCCAAAAATAAAAGTCCTTGATGAACAGTAACTTTTATAAAATTATTTTTATAAAAAGGTAATTATATCTAAACTTGTAATCGTCGTATCTCCTTCGTTATAAATCGGTTTTTCGAGTTTCTTACCTTTTTGGAATCGTCATGAGACGTACTATTTTTATGAAACATAAAATCCAAGCCTTGGATTTCGAACCAAAACAACCCTTTAATAATAATTAGGTATTCATATATATAAACTTGTTTTATATAGCCTTTATTAACTTAAAAATTTTACCACAGAGTTTTTCCAAGACTTATTAATTATCTCACTTACATAATATAAAATGTTCAATGATCCAATATTTATATTCATATAACATGTTGTACATAGTTCATAAATATCCATGTTTACAAGAAATTTACTTTTACAAAGTTAAACATTAACCTCAGTGGGAATCTTCACTACATAGTAACTTATACCCACACATAAAATGATAAATGAAAAGACATAAAGGGTTTTATAGATAACCTATAGTGATACATGTGATGATAAATATAATCTAAACCCTTGTTTTGATTTTTAAACCAAGCTTGCAAGATTCGAACCCTTAATTTTTCCAAGAACCCAAATTTCACTTTCTTTGTTTCAACACTTATAAATGCTTAACCAAGCCTTGCAAACACCTTAGGTAATCTTAGAAATGATGTGTGATTACTTGAAAATGTGTTAGATAAAAATTTTATGGATGGTTTGAGGAGATGGAAATGGGACGTGGGATATGGAGAGAAAAAGAGAGAAATGGTGTTGTTTTTACTTAGGAAATGAATGTGTGTATGTTATCTTTTGGTATGCATGACTTATAAATATATAAGCTAGTCAAATGAATGATAACAAAGACCATAAAGACCAAACTATCAAGGGGGGGGGGCAATTTTAGAGTGAAATAGGAATAAATATTTGGTCCAAGTTACTAGGAACATTACTTAAACTCAAAGGAGTACATGAACTAGCTAATAAATGTGTATGTTCTTATGTCCCCTAAACTAGAGGTTATCCCATGGAAATAAGGAATAGTTTAACTAGTTATTATCTTGATAATAAAATGTAGTGAAAGTATTATTTGAGGTGAAAATGTGTAAGTTAAAACGTAGTTTAGTTTATTAAATGTGTATACTGAGAAAGTATGTTCTACTTATTTCTTTTTATGAAATTTTGGCCCAAGTGATAAATGTGGGTAAAATTTTATAAAACTTTGATCATTGAAAATAAAAATAGGTATTTGTTGAAGCGTAGATTTATTTTTGTGGTTCCGGGAATACCTAAACGTAATTTATCGCGAAACGTAACGTTTTACGTAACCGATAAAATATAAAATAAAATAAGTTAATTATTACTTTAGTAATAATAATATAATGATTTCTTGACGTAAACTCTAATTTGTTTGGCCCCGTTTACGTTGATTGGTGATTCTTAGTTTACGCGATTTAACGTAACAATTAAAATTAAAAGCAACGCGTACGAGAAAAAAAAATAGTGAATTAAATGACGTCGTTCATTGATCAAAAATACGAATTGTTACAGTCCTTCCCCGTTAAATGAGCCTTGTCCTCAAGGCTCAAGTTGCGACACTTGACGAAAGTACGGTTTCAAGAAAAAGATAGCGGCATATTTCTTCCTGAAATGATAGTTGAAGAAGAGGGTGTAGGATACTTTTTACATTATATATTATTATTATTATTAGTTATTATTTTATTATTTATTATTTATATATTTTTTTTTTGAACAGTGTCCCAACGGTCGGTGAACAGTAACCCCCAACGGTTACTTTCCCCCTTTTTATACAAAATTTTCTACTCTATTTCTCCATACAACATTTAATCTTTCACTTACATTTTCTCTTATCCAATCCTCAAAAATGTTGCACATCATCACGATCTTGGCGATGGTGACCGCGCGATAGCACTCGGCATTTATCTTGCCTACTTCCCATACGAAGAAGGATTTCAGTAATTTGGCCCTTTATCTAGCAATTCTACGTGCCCCTCAACTCGTTCTTTGCAATCGACGGCAGATCTCTTTTGAAGAATAGATATGAGGGGAGGGTTGTATAAAACTTGGAATTTCCTTTATGTTTTTTATGTAATCTTATTCTAAGATAAAAAAATGGATGTTGTGGCAATTAAATCTTTTTGTTACTTTTATTTATTCCTTCGATAAATTCGTTACCACGCTTGGAAACTCTGTTAAAATTTTCCCTTCTAAATTGATTTAACTTGGGTGTTCAAGATTTGTGATGTTTTTGGTTTAATATTTATTGTTGCGAACCATGGGCTTCGGCTCCTAGTGGGCTTATTTGTTCCCTTCAGCTTAACGTGTCAGTTGTAACACTTTTTTTTGATGATGTCGACTTTATATAGTAAGGTGGAGTGAAGGTCTGCTTAGTTGCTACGGTTACTAATTCGATTTCCAGAAGTAAACGCGTTTTATGAATACGCACACAAAACTTGATGCAAATAGAAAATTGTTTCTTGAACAAGAAGTTTTAAGGATGTTACTACTCTCAACATTGCATGGTCCTTCCTGAATTATACATAGTTGATCAGGCTATGTATATTTGAGGGCTAACGATGCGATGCTCATTTTCGTCAAAAATTGTGTTATAATTTCCTAATAATTGTGGGAGTGATTTGTATAAAAATTTATAAAGAGTTAAAGTAGAATTGACGTTTTCATAATATGTTAATTTGATAGATACTTGAAATCATTCAGTACAACAGAAATTGAAGCGAAAGTACAACATAAATTTAAGCGAAAGTACAACAGAAATTTAAGCGAGAATTCCTAAAGGGATAAAGTCTAAGCATTGATATCATCCTCCATGTTGTTAAGGTTTTGATTGGTTTCTCCTCCTACTAAGGCATGCACCATTACACGTGCTTCAGTACCTTTAACTGTTCCCATGTGAGTTTCAGTGTTTTTTTAAAACTCCAGGCAATCACTCCCTGAAGTGCCCATGATTCCCACCCACAACCGAAAGGCAGTCACATTCTGTAGCGAATTGTCTCTTGCTACAGGAATCCTAGTTCGACAATCCCCTTCCTGGTGACCAAGCTTGTGACATTTACCACACCTAGGAGGACACGGACCTGGCTGATGATGTGCCTTGCACCTATTGCACCATGGTAAAGATTCCCATCGGTAGCCTCTAAAACCCCGTTTAGCTGGGGCTGCCACATAAAACCTTAGCAAGCTTCATTGTCTCGGTTTTGCTGTTGGGTGAATGAGTTGTTTCCCTTGCTGATCATACCCCACTTCCATAATGCTATCAATCAACCGATCCTTAATGCCTTAAGCCAGAACCCCTTGTATCAATTCCGTTCACGAGCCATGTTGATATGCAATCATGCAAATCTCAGCAGGCTTTGAAGAAGTAACATTTCCTTTGATTCCCTCGGGAAATCCTTGAATGTACTTTTCAATCTTTTTCTTTTCAGTTGACACCAACTCAGGACACATCAAAACCAGTTCGTGGAAGCGATTGTTGTATGCCTCGATGTCATCTCCTTTAAAGTCAAAAGTCCCAAGCTCTTGCTACAAACCTTTTGGATTTCAGTTTGGCTGGGTAGTATCAGATAGTCATCATAGCTTAAACTTGCTCTAGGGGATCTGATTAGCATTAGCAAGTCCCAAAGTTTGAACATTTCTGTTCCACCAGGTTAGAGCACGACCCTCGAACGTGCATACAACAAACTTCACTTTGTCATCTTCAGCACATTTACAGATCTCAAACACTTGCTCCATCTTTTCGAACCAACGTTTCAGTCCGACTACGCCTTCAGTCCCGTTGAAAGTGTGAGGCTTGCCGTTCGTAAATGTCTTATACGAACATCCTTGCACCTCTGGTGCAACAGTTTTCCTCTAGTCATTTGCTGATCCAGATCCACCAGTATTGTTTGAGTCAGCTCTTGTCTTTTCATATTCTTCAATAGCTTTGGCCACACGCTTTTCCACTATCCTCTTAACAGATTTCTTCTTAAATCTGCCTAGGGGCGGCGATGAATCAAGCCACCGCAAGTACATAATAATTCGTAAGAATTTGTAAAGGTATGCAAAGTCATGGGCACGATATAATAAGAAGATAAAAGAAATAGAAAAGTGAATATTAATAATCATAATTTTAATCAGAATGGTCCAATAGTTATATAATGACACCGATAGAATAGATACTAGATATGTCACAAAGATTAGAAGTAAGAGATCGAATTTAAACCAAGTATTATATATATAAGATTATATAATGCAATCATGAAATCGGAAAAGTAAGTAAGGATCATGGAATACGTGCGTCTGTGGAAAATCAGATAGCGATGAAGTAATTCTGTATTTAAAATGAAAGAAAAAGAAAAGCCTTTAAACTTTGTGGTTTATAAGACTAGGTTTTGAAAATGACCCAGTTCCCAATAACCTATGCTCAGGTACTCATCTGTAACACCCCCAAAATCAGTAGGCAGCGAACGGTAACAATGGTGTGCTAACGTCAAAGTACAACAATCAAGATAGTAAGAAACGACCTTAAAATGGAGCGTTTACAAGATAAGATTTCAATTGATGCCATAGCAAAATATCAGATTTCATACATTTAGGTCCCAATGTTTTAAAAGACATAAACATATCTTAATTAAACCAAAAGCTTCATAATACCAAAAGATGACTTAAGTTTTTAAAGATAATAAAAGTTGCATTGAATATAGATAAAACACAGAATCCGTCTTCATTGATATCCGCCACGGCTCCCGTCCAATCTTCATACCCTAGGACCTGAAATTACATGCTAAAAGTCAACACAAAGGTTGAGTGAAATCATAGGTTTATCGGTAAAAAGGGTGGACCACAAGATCGAAGTAATAGTAGACTCTGAAACACATTCAGTAGTCCAAAACGTTTATTATTGCACTAAGCTCATGACCCCGAAGCCTTAACTAGATTTGTGCCCCAATCAGAATATAGGATGCTTGCCAACAACCTAACACCTCTCAATGTTAAATGCACCTTGATCAAACTAGTGACCCAAGGAAAGGTGGGGATTGTCAGTCCCGATAGATCTATCCACAACACTCGCGCTTACTACAATAGCAATTAACGGTTCATGATAAATAGGGACTTCACGGCAATAAGGTAACTTAGGCATTAATAATCAGGCAGTAATCTGGATAGCATACACTTTGTAAACACTTTGAAAAACACTTGTGTCCAATAGTAAAACAAGCAATGTAATTCACCCCGTAGATTTTGTAAAACAATCACGTAGTAAAAAGGGGGCTATGAACTCACCTCGAGTGAATGGTAATCAACAAGTATTCACAATAGAAAAATGCGTCACGAAGGAATCCGAAGGCAACCTAATCCAATATAGGTCGTATAAGTACTAAACACTTTGATTATTTATAGGTCGTATAGCTCATCATACTATCGTTCGGGCTATCATAATTAAGAGGTCATGTAGTGACGTATGAGGAGCTAGGACACTTTAAATCGTAAATCCAACAACTCGTCGATACGCCACCCCGAAGAGGCCTCATTATGAAACTCCCTAGTAATATAGTACTTTGATTAACTAATACCACATATAATTCTATATAGCTACATCACCATCTAATCGTTTTAGTGAAATCATATTTATAAAGTAAAAACGTTTATAAGTATACTTTAGTAAAACTGGCGTAACTTTCTCGTTTTTAGTCCGTTTCTTTCGTTTCTTACGTCCACGCCTTCGTATTAAGACGAGTTATCAAAATATAACATTTTCAAAATTTGAGTTTTTCTGATGAATAGTGATTTTACTGTTCATAACAGTTATATATTTATTTTTATAGATTTAGTTATCGTAAATCTCGTAAATGTCGTAACTTATTCGTTTTAACTCCGTTTTTAGCGATTCTTTCGAGTACGTCTTCGTATTTAAAAGTTCTATTTATTTATGATGTTTTTCCAAAAATAAAGTCCCTGATGAACAGTAACTTTTTATAAAATTATTTTTATAAAAGTATTAATTATCGTAAACTTGTAATCGTCGTATCTTTTTCGTTATAAATCGGTTTTTCGAGTTTCTTATCATTTTGGAATCGTCATGAGACGTACTATTTTTATAAAATATAAAATCCATGTCCAAAAATTCGGACCAAAACAGCCCCTTATATATCTTTTGAGTTTATTTGTATAACTTTGTTTTTATATACTTTTTAACTACATAAATTAATCACAAGTCTTCCACAAGCCATTATACCATAATATATTCAACCACATAACACATGAATAAGTGTACAAAATTATAATCACAAGCAAAAATATGTTTTACATGTTTAAAAGCATCCTAATGGTGATTTTGCCATATAGAACTAATATACTCATAAAATCATGAAAATGAAAAGGTGAGGGCTTTTAGATAACCTTAAGGTGATAAATGATGATGAGATTTATAATCTAAACCCTTGTTTAGATTTTTAAACCAAGCTTGCAAGATCTTGAAACCTTAAACCCTAATCTTTTATTTTTCTTGCTTAACACTTGTAAAGACTTAACCAAGCCTTCAAATCTTTTTAGGATATCTTAGATATGTTGTAGGAATGTATGTAAATGTGTTAAATAAAATTTGGTATGAATTTGGTATGTTGTTTGAGTGAGCTGTGAGCTAAGAGGGGGAAGGAGGAGAGCTTTTTGTGTTTTACACAAAGGGAGGGTTTTTGCTTTGATTTTTACACTAGGAATTGTTATGTATGTGTTATCTTTTGCTAGTTAGGCATTATATATCTTAGACTAGTCCAAGTTACTATTGAAAGGTTAAAACTTAGGCTCCAAGGGTGGTAATTGGTCAAGGGACAAAGGGGAGGGTTTTGGGGAAAGTCTTGGTCAAATGTAGCATAGTCTTGGTTTGCCATAATTAGAGATGTGTTGTACAGGATTTACTAGAAATTTTGGTGGCTAAATGTCCCCCATTACATACATATACACGAAAATAATGAGGGGAGGGGTGGAAAAATATTTTGGTCTTTTATTTAGTGTATACTTGCATTATTTTGAGGCTACATGAAATAGTTAAATGTAAGTGTAGTTTTATTTAGAATGTGTAAAGTGTATACTTGAGAATTGTATGGTTTGGTTTATTTCTTTTATATAAAATTTGGCCCAAGTGGTAAAGGTGGGTAAAGTTTTATAAAAATGGGTGTTTGTTGAAGCGTATATAAATTTTGGTGGTTCCGGATATACCTAAATGTAATATATCGCGAAACGTAAACGTTTTACGTAACCAATAAAAATAAATATAAAAAGTTGATTATTACTTTCGTAAAAATAATATATTTCTTGTTTGACGAAAACTTTAATTCGTTTGATGTCCGTTTACGTTAAATGTTGATTTTTAACTTACGCGATTTAACTTTAACTATTAAAATTAAAAGTAAACGCGTGCGAGAATAAAAATAAATAGTGGATTAAATAGCGTCGTAAATAACCTGAAAATACGAAATGTTACAATTTGTGGATCCTTAGAGACATGATTATGTTTGTCATATGCAACGTTATTTATATTCACCTAAGCAAACCCCGCGTGCTTAGTTTCAACGCTTTGCTGGTTATGCTACTCGAGTTGGTTTTCATCATAGTAAAAATGACTCTTCTTTATTTATATTTCATCGTGGTTCTGACATTGCTTACTTGCTGCTTTATGTGGATGATGTCATACTTACAACTTCGTCTTAAACTTTCTTACAATGGGTTATTGCTTTGTTACATGGTGAGTTTGCTTTGACGGACCTTGGTTTGTTGAATTATTTTCTTGGCATTTTTGCTCAACGGTCATTTGCAGGTTTATTTTTATCCCAGTCAACTTATGCTGAGGAAATTCTTGAACGTGCACATATGTAGAAGTGTAATTCAT